>LUCH01000681.1:67328-92939 GCA_013368495.1 Paragonimus heterotremus | reverse complement strand
AAAGGGGCCGACTGGAAAGTCTATGGGGATGCGACAGCTGCAATCAATTGTGAGTGATGTTCAACTTTAAGATATATGATAAAATCGGAGGCGTGCTTGTTCGGTCACTCAGTAGAATATTTCAAAGAAGTGAGATATGACCAAAGCCCTCAGTAAGTGGGTGTCAGACAGCACGGGCGATCGGATGAGCCATTAATCAACAAAATCGGACCAACGGACGGAAGATGGCAAACAGAAAACCTACCACCGAAAACGTCAGCCACGCGCACAAAACCAGGCAGAAGCACACATGACGTTTAAATGGAAGCCTTCACTAAGTTAAGGAATAGAATTCGGGTTCACAAACGCGAGTGCGCGCGTGGCGTGAAAACGCACAAGTTGGACAATAAAAATCATGCCTCACTGAAAGATTTTTGCTACAATATGAGGGGTTTGTCCGTCAACAAGCAAACTTAGTTAATCACGGCAACACTCATTCAAATCGGCGCGCTTTTGCTGACAAACACATGAACTACATACATGTTCCCCTGTCACATGAATTTTTTAACAAGAGAGCAGAGCGTAGGTAACAGAGGACAACATTGAACCTTCATTTGCAGTAGTCTCACTAAGTCACCGGATGGTGTACTGCTGAATGAACATGTTCAAAGCCTAACTAGTCTGTTACCCTTCTAAACAGATAGGCGCCGCCCTAGAAATCGTGGTTTTCGGTTGCTGTAAACTATCTGAACTGATCTGTTGTGACTCATGGCTTCCTAGTATACAGTAATCTTATACGAACTTAGCGAGGTGTTTAAATTACGAACAACCTGTTGATAGGTCTAGGAAACATGATATGTGAGGTAGGGCCTCGAATCAAAACCAGTTCGAATTTTCGTCGTGCCGTTGGTAACAGGTACTGAACAGCTTTGCGATGAACGATTATAGCTTCGCTTCGAGTAAACAGAACGGAATATTTCTAAAGTATTTTCTGACATATTCTCCCTGCTTCCTGTTAGAACTTCTCTACAATGATAGTGTTATATTGTTTTAGTTAACTGTGATGGGCGATGCCGCTTGAAGATCACACATAAATCATAATTGCTTTCTCCCGGCATAGCTTTAATCAGGAAAAGCGAGTTCATTGCACACTGTAACCAGCTTGCTTGTCCTGGAGAATCCACTTCTAATTATACCTCAAACTACTTCCCAAAATAGGTCATTTGGAATTCTTAGGAGAGGTGGCCGTGATAGACTAAATGAGGTCAACTTCCGGTCAGACCACGTATGATTGGTTTGTTTGTCTTCTTTCAATTTATTATAAAATGGTTAGCAACGATTAATTTACCTACACATAAATCCACGAATTACTACAGATCGATCAGCTTCGATTATGCTTTTCTGTTTATAGCTATCGTCCATCTTGGTTTCCGGGACCCTCTTACGTCTTGTGAAACAATATGAAATGAAACCGAAGTATGTGTTCGGTAACTGTCGCGTACCACTTCGGTTACCCAAGTGGGAAGTCATCATTTGAATAAGCAAACGTTAGATAACACGCGATTATTACAGAGACTGATGATAATCTGCTTAATGGCGGTTATACAGCGGTTGTTCCAAATCATGAATTCGGTTGAGAGTAGGCTAAGGAATGCTAAGCATCCAAACGAAATTGTTTGGAGGCCAATGTGATATTAACAGCATCGATAACGGTCAGTATTCATTATCCTAGCAGTCCAGTTTGAGTGTTATGCACCCTGTAGATCGTCCGTAACAAATCGTTCTTACCAACGGGACCATTGGGGTCGGTCAAATGAGCAAGAATCACGATTGAAAATGATCCAATCATATCACTCTTCAACATGATGTTATCAGACAGTCGCCTTACAGTACGACCAATGCGTGATGTTTGGCGGGAACAAACAAGTGCGTACACAAAAACAGGTTGTGTAATACAGTAATAATATAACAATATATAAGACTCACCAGCAATTGGGCGCAAAATAAGTTGTTTTGATCGACCTTATCGGCCTTCTTGTGTTTAATCAATTATCGGTTTTCCGTCGGGAAAGTTCAGTGAAAACACTTCTTAATCACAGAAAGTGATTTAGACCCAAGCTCACTGGGTACCATCGTTGTCTGAATAAAGCTTGCGGAGTAGGCGGTCTCTTTGAAAATAGTTCGAGGAAAGATCATCTCGATTTGTCAGTGGTACAGCTCGCCAAGGCCGTTGTAAACAGGCATCACTTGAGGCTTCGCCTTTGCTCTACTGACACGAAAACTACTAAATGAATGTGCTGATTTCCGGGAATCCCAATTATTCATTCAAAACCACCTGTTTCCCAGAGAAAGCGATCTAATCCAGTCGGAATGAAGGGAAGTCCGCAGAAGAATCTGGATGTAACCCTCACTTTTTTTCCTGTTCGACCTTTATTCCTCTATGCCTATTGGTGTTCATTGCTTTAGTGACCTTAAGTACCATTTTTAGTAACTGTCTTCCGATCTTTTGATTTAAGAATGTTTACAAGTCACCGTTCACCTTATGGTTTTTTTCTGTAATACACGTTTTTGGAGCAGAACGAAGTGGTTTTTTACACTCGACCTCTGTTTTTACTTGGAAACAATTAGTGAGGGCAGTCGCGTTATTCTTGAGACTAAGGTTTTCCGTTTCCTTCATTTCAATGAGGAAAATTCGGATTCTATCAAACGCAATTCTATCCCGAAGTTATTCGAACGTCTTTTCAAGAGTTTACAACACCTAAAAACTCTATGTCTGTTTCATGTACTTTTTATTCAATTAAATCATTTTGCCTTCTTATTATTGTTGATATTTGGAAAATTTACCTCTTCGTTACGCTTTGACAGTTGTGTAAGTTTGAGGATGTTTTGGACTACAATATTGATAGGATGCTGTTTATGTTGAAATCTTCAATGTTAACATAAAATTCATCATCTACATAGCGTCTATAAATGAAAGATTATTTAAAGATCACATTTAATTGGCCAGATTCCAGGTTGTTGATGAAAATGTTCATCACCGGAGGACTCATAGATGAACCCAGCGAGACTCCTATCTAGCGGCAGATCTCAGTGGTAAGCAGGAAATGAACGTGAGTTATACACATTATCTGTAATCTTCATCTCGTCGGTTGGGATGACCACATTTCTAACGGTGTATTCGTTATAATCACATGGGTCATCTGTCGTCTGGTACTGAGATGTGATTGTAAATAGAGAGAGGACATAGAGTGAGAACATTCGTTAGTTGGTCTTAAACTGGGTCGATAAACCGAAACATGTCCCAGGTGCCGGACTTTCCTACTTCCAACTTTACGGATTAAAGCAAACCGGTCATCTGCTCAATCAAATAACAGTGAGGTGGGGCAGATGTACACACAACTGATCACAAAGCCGAACCTTATTTGTGTATTTTAGAAAGATTTTGTGGTCCTAAACTTACCTTTCCAATGAATATACATGTTTGAGAATGATTGTTTTGTTTGATATGTCCACCAGTCTTGAAGTGTTAGTTATACCATGAAGTTACTTATAATGCATGTTATTCTAAACAAGGATTCATTCTATCGGAATGACTCTAGTAGAAAACTGCGATTTGTGGCATACTCAATAAAGGACAACACGGTTTTTCTACTCGAGCAGAACAGCCTTCCTCCTAATCTCTGATCACCATATCATGGACACGTACAGGGATACTTAAACCCTTTGTGACTAGCGATTTGGGTGTCTTTCACAACATTCTCAATCACAACAAAGCAGAAATCGTGCCCTGATTTTACAACTCAAGAAAACGTTGTTGGATAAAGTGGACTTACGCCGAAGCCTCATAGACAATTCTAGATATGTAACTATTACTATTTGTTGTTTATTTTGATAATCAATTCATACAGCTTTGTTCAAAGAAGGGGCAAGCGATGACACCAAAAACTAAAAAAGGGAATTCCAGGCAAGCTGCCTGTAAAATATAAGGCGTTGCATGGCTAACATATATATATATATATATATATATATATATATATACCTAACTGTTAACAAGACTTTCCATGAGAGTAGCAAACGTTAATAATCTCAAATGTCAAATGGAAGTTACTTGTGTGATATGTTAACAAGGGGAAAAAGGAACAAAAACAGAGGAGTCTCAAAGTCAAACGCTCTTCAGCGCCCTTGGGGGTTGTCACACAGTTAAGGCTTAAGCATTGAGATGGAGAAAGTTCTGTCATAGTGAGACAGCTGCCAGAATAGTGGCACCAATCGACACCAAGTTCCCTGCACATATGTATCATGGGTTTTCAGGGAACCAATGATAGTCGGTAGGCACAAATCAGTGATTGCATAAGAGAGCAGTCCCAGTCGAAGAATTGCGTCGCAAGAAATGTCCATGTGGCAGCCAATACTATGGAGGGCCCGCTGAACGACACCATTAGGATAATGGGTCCTGTACTTCACAACTTTATCTATCCATGTAAATTGGCTTCGGTAGCTGTTCAATATACTGACATCTAGTACCACAGTAACGCCGTCACGAACCACGATAACGTTGGGTTTGATGAACCAGTCCACCATTGGTATTCACACCTCCTCAGAGACTGCGTAACCTAGATTGCACAGCATTTTCGTCAGGTCCTTTTCAACGCGGTTGTACCGAGCATAACGCACGTCGTGCGTGATTCAGCATGACTGGTGAGTATGAACGAGACTTTCTGATTGACTGCAGTTGATGCATTAAAGTACTCAATGATCACTTCTGCCACTTCCGGACTTCCGGACCTTAGTCCGAAGAAGAATGCACCAGAACTGGATAGTACAGATAAAGATCCAGAGGAAGAGGCGGTCTGGATTAAACAGTCAGCGATTGGACAGTGGAGAACGGGACACCTCCTGAAGATCACACCCGTCTAGCGTATGACAAAGCTGAGACATAGACGCACCTCTTGATGAGGCCAAACAAATCATCTTTTTTCACGTTCCTTAAAAATGGGCAGTGACTGAACAGCAGTCCTCTACTCGTGATTTGCGCGAGATGGGAATGGTGGAGGGCACACTCCGAATGCCCAAACCACCCAACCGAATTGGGGTGTGAATGTAGCTGACTGATGTATTTTCGGGAAGACGGTGCCATTGCCGAACAAACTGATGAATTGTATAGTTCATAGGTTTAAACGTATTGCTCTGAACCAGTTTCAAAACTAGCGAGTGATTCATCTTCGGAAACACATACTGTCTCAGAAGATAAACGCGTTGATGTGACTTCAGAGGTGCTTTGGTAGTTTCATTCGAAATCGTACGACGCTGCGGTCGGTGTTCAGCGATTGCTTTACCCTTTCAGGTGAACGGGATACCGGGGTAAGTCACCGTATCAGAGGTGCCCAGTGAGTGAAACATATTCGGGTTGAATTGCATAGACCTACCAGCGATCGCTGTTGTGTTGCGCTTATTATCGCCACAGATGACCATACGTTTGGTTTCTTGCGTGTTGATCCTCAGTCTGGATAGCTCCAGAGCACCAGCGGAAGGCTGCATGCTTCTCGTAGATCAGATCGTCAACTAAGGCGAAACCGCTAACCAATGTATCGTGGAACAGGTGATCAAACCTTGGTCAAGATCGAGCCAACACTCCAACCATTCCCTGATGAAAAACAGGACGGACAATGGATCACTCTGGCGAACACTATGCTACGACCGAAGAACAGAGCTTTTGACTGTGTCGAAAGTGTTTCAGTAAGTGTCAGCAGTGTAGTGCATTAGATGGGTAAGAAGACGAAAAGCTTGAACCGATCTGATAATCGAGTCTCGCGAGATAGAATCGAATGCCTTAGACACGTCAATAAAAGTGGAACAGAAGCTGGAAGACGTGGCACATGAGTTCCGGAGCAGCGCCTTGAATAGTGAAGTCACTTTGAGGCAACCGTCACTGTTCGGGAATGCGAACTGAAGTGCGGGCATTTGCAAATGCGTATTCCGACGATCAGCCAATATCTCCAGTGATCGGGTTGACCAGGGACCAGTCCAGAGGCAGAATGGTATGTAATAGCCGGTTCTGGATGCGCAAATGAGTCGATAACACCTCGGATCGGTACTGATTGAAATTATTCGGGTGGCTGTGGTTCATCTTGTAAGCAATTCTGCAGTTTTCAGAAAAGTCTACAAAAGCAGCATCTTTCTTCCGCTGATTGTACAGGGTTTGGATTGTTGAGTAGTTAACTTTCCGTATTTCCTTCCTGGCTGTATAGTGTCTCACTGCAACAAGAGGACATCGTCGAGTGTCTACTCGCCAGGTGTATGGAAAGGTTCACGAAGCGTGCATACTCAATAATGACTGCTTATACCATAGTGAAAATGTCTGCATGAAGATCACGGGTGTTTGTTAACAGTCCATCGGTGTATAAGGAGGATTCGCCATTAGATTTGAGTTGGGTTACCACATTATGGACCGAACAGGAAAACTACTCGGTGTTCAGCTGCACAGGACTCGACATCCGATATAATGTTCCCCTGCGACACGCTGGTTGCATTAGCGATGTGGACAATGCTTTTCGGCCAATTCGGTGCATATAAACGCGTCCGGATGCTGTCCAGAGAACGACCTGGAAAATGCGACAGGAGTAGTTAGTGGAGTTCACACTGGGTAAGGCACGACGGAGTTAGCTCATTAGCAAATTTGACAAAAGAAGCCGACCCTTGTTAATATCAGTTAAGTCCACCGGTTTTCATGCAACTCAATTTCTTCTAGTTGCGTTCACAATCGATGCAACCAAGCGTTGTGAGAGGCTGAGAACCTACGTCCTGTTCTGTACCATCCCTACGTCGATGCATACGAGTATGCGTCAACAAGCCAGCGCTCGATTTACATATCTGCCCATATTCCGTACAGGAGTAGTTCACTCGCCTGTCCTGTGTCTGGTAGATGCCGTCGCGGATATGCTGGCGGTATTTTCATTTTTTTGGTCGAACCGAACTAGCACCTTGAAACCAGGTAGAATGGTTGGCACCATCTGGATTTGCTGAATTCCTTGCCAGTCAAGGTTTACACAAAGACCACCTAGTCAACACCACGAGGAAGTGATTCAGCTCGTCGACTACTACTACTGTTGCCGCTTACATGACGATCACTAAGAAATTTCAGTCACTATAATATCAAATTCGGATTTACTTCCTGTCTCACTTACATCATTATCCGAACACTGCTGATCGATTCTACTCAACAAGATGCGTTTAGACGCTCATTGGTGCAAACGAGTGATTATGTTTACCTGACCCAAGTTAACTGAATTCACACAGCGCCGTAATGTTCATCGACGCGTGTCTCCACTTGACGGGCACGATGGCAAGCGTGTGGTTGTAGTTCTGTCGGCTTGTCCCGAACGGGTCGCCAAGAATCAGCTTCCAGGATGTCAGTTTCATTGTGGCTAGATTCTCTCTATTCAACCCCCTCTCGGGCTCTCACCACACATACGTGTACGCGTGCAGAGTAGAGAACAGATGACATACAAACACATGCTTCTGTTTCAATTAACCAAATGCGTAATCATGCAAATGCATAATGAACCACGTGTTCCCAATGGTGACCATTATCGCGATGCTACGAACTCCAGCGTGTTTTGCACGTGTGTTTGTCATAGTGACCTGTGGTGTATCGGACCGAATGATAAACGGGCTCACAGAGAATGTACAATTCATGCAGGTTATCACAGTGTGACAACCACACTCACGTGCAGAGGCAGCAAGAGAGAGAATATATAGCGAAGTGCATAGTGATCCGGCCTAAAGCCTACGGTATGGTGACGGTGTTGTGAATAGTCCTACCAAGTTGTTTATAATCACTTATCTTTTGTCATCATCATCATCATCATCATCATCATCATCATCATCATCATCATCATCATCATCATCATCATCATCATCGTTAGGTTATATGCAACATGCTGCGAATTTGGTGTCAGCTCATAATGGACAAGAAAAGAAATGATAAAATCCAAATATCAAACAACAGCAAATTCAAAATAGACCTTGAGTATTCGGTTGTTCGCTGAGCCTGACATTTAGGTTGCAAACGTTTCATCATCAAACGAGGTGACCTAATCGGTGGGTATGCGTTTGAACGTATAGAGTTAAGTGTGGAAGTTGGTGAAATTTAACGAATGCCTGCTCTTATAAGTTGACCTTCAGGTCTGAAGTTAGTTCACTTTCGTATGTAAGAACAGATATTCATTAAACTTCATCAACCCCCATGCTTAATTCTATAGGCACAAAACCGTACGCACTGATGGTATCACTCAGTGTGGTGATGAAATGCTTGCAACCTAAATGTCAGGCTCAGCAAACAACCGAATACTCAAACCATCAGCCTGAACTTCCAACAACACCACTGTTCTTAACAAATACAGCTCACTCGCAAAGTTATAGCTGGCTTCGATTCCATGCCACACTTGACAGTGTCTTTGATCACACGTTTAAGGGATCCTCAGTTCCTCAACCGAGGAGGCACGTTAAGTCGACGAGTCAAGCTGTGACGTCAGTTGACTTATTCTTCGATACCAAACCATGTCTTTCCTGGCTAACATTTCCCCTATACCGGCGGATCCCAGGTTTTACTAACAATGCTTGGTAAGTCAGACGACACAATGATATACAAAGACTATGCCCAGGTCAGCGATATCAATGACGGCAGATTGTCCTTAGTGAGAAGTTAGTCAGATTGCAATGCTGGTCACTCCGTTGTCTGGGAGCTTCAATGCTCAAATTATAATACGCAAAGCACGAACAATAGTACACAAATAAAATCAGCCAAAGGCGTATGATCATTGGACATTTTTCGTTCAAAAATGGCAGAATGCGTCCGTTCCTTTGAACCTACCTATGCTTCTCTATTTCTCACAGACGACGCGCGTCGACAGGCCCAGTTCTGATATTCGAAGCTCTGTTTCTAGTTTAATGGGTTATTGTGGTTTACACCAGCATGAATTGTTACCGTCTGTTAAAAATGGAATTGTTACGTTTTCTTTCTACAGACTTGACTGTATACCATTGGCCTTGTGTGATGGATGTGGTGTTGGCGTGCCTTTTGTATTGCAACACCAGGGTCCTCAGAGCTTCTAAATCAGTACTTGAAATGTAACGGTAGATGGAACAGATAATCCAACAAGGTAATTCTACTTTGGTTACTGCGCTGGATATTTTAACTAAGTCCTTAGTTATGCTCAAATTACAATATGAGTGCTGATTAGTTTAAGAAGCAAAATTAAATGGTTTGCAGTCAGTGGGTCACGTAATTGGTCGATGTTTGTCAAGTACACTGATAGCTGATCGAAAGTAACTTAGTCACAGTTATAATGCGGTTGGTCGAAAACCTCTTTCGTTTGCGTTGTCGTTATGAGCAGTACAACAGTTTGAGGCCCTGATGGTTTCAGCAATTAAACTAACACTGTACTATATCATGTTACCCGATTGTGATTGCCTCAGCTGTCGTCTGGTTGTATTGTTTTATCAATTTAGACTGGCCTCTGGGTACACAGGAGTGGATTTCAGACGATCTCACGGGATCATCATGGTGAATCGCGTCAGAAAGGTGGAACTGTTTATCGAATTAATTGACCTCTTCCTCAGCCAAGCCAGACTATGTTTCAATTCCCACTGACAGCTATCTGATTGTACACTCAACATACTCTGTTGTACAACGTGGACCTCGATTTTGTCATTCAACTGAACAAGGATGACTGGAGACAACTTGAAGCTAGATCGTACTTTGGTGGCAGGGAACGTTCGACTTACCAGCTGCCGAATAAGCAAATCTGTCGCTTGATCGCTGTTGAATGGTAGGATAATTACGACAGTTTACTGATCTACAGAAGGTGGGCTGAGTTCAATGATCCTGCATAGCGGGTTTTTTCTATCGACTCGGTCATGATATCCATTTTGCTGCGGTATCATTATAATGATATGAAAATTGTTGTGTGAGGAACTTTCCAAATAAATCTTTCTAGTCATAAGTAGTGTGGCAGATTTCTTTACTAAGATGAAACCTAGGTGCAAAAAATCTGGACTTCAAATGGATTCGAACCAGCGACTGAAATTGCATGTCAAAATGCGGAAAGTACTCTATAATCTGAGATACGAAGTCACGTCGGGAGATTACAACGTGAACTGCTGGAGAAATCTTGCCTTGAAAGTATAGCCCCTGGGTCAGTTCTATACGAAGCAATGAGACCGGTGGACAGCGAGACTTCGAATATCAGACATTCGGGCGCTTATTCGCATACTGATACGTTGTTTCTGTCACTGGTTCTAATCCGGCCGAAGCCAAGAATGTTTTGCAGTTGAGTCTAACCTAAAGTTTCTCAGCTGTACCGAACAGTTCTCATTGTAGATTATTTTTTGCTGGAAAGGTCTACATACTGGTTTGTGTGTGCTGGCTTGAAATGATGAGGCGTCAGCACATCTCATCAACTCAAAAGCAAGAAAAGAAACACAATTGTTTACCTCTAATACGTATACTTAAATTCGTGATTGCTTATTCAACAACACAATCTCTTCTAATATTCCTGTATGACCGTAACCGTCTCCGGTCTATCCAATGGACGTGCTAGATGAATCGTCTCATTCACAGGGTTGAAACCCGTTTCTTTTCCTTTCATCACCTCGATGAGTAACACCTCACAATAATTCAAAAAATATGTGATTGTTGTCTGACATATCCAAACCATGGATTACTAATGGCGCGATTCTGAGTATAACTATTCGACTCAAAAAGGAGGAGTTTATATGTTTATTAAATAAGGTACAACATGGATCCATACCTTTGAAATCGGGCATAGATTTGAGGTAAACCGGCCCCAAATTGCAGTATTGTCCACTTATGGCTATTGGTTTCTTATCGGAGGAGTTTGTCACAAGATTACTGCTTACTGATGCCTGTGGTAAAAAAAAACTGCAGATGGGACCACGCAGATATTTGTGTTTGGAACACCTGATTTTTAAATGTAAGACTGCGTTTTAAAGCTTTGACTATGGGGTTTTCCGTATTGTATATACAGTCGGACCCGGGCAGTAACTCCAGTCTTTAATGGCATCACTTTTAGTTCACCAAGTAAAAGCTTCTTCACTGCAGTTGTCACCCCCGAACCGTATAAATCAGCGAAACACCGGCACACCGGCCTCTACAGTAACTCCACTAAGCAAACCGTTCATGAAAATCATGTACACAACCAATAGGAGTATTCTGTAATCAGTGGTTATCTTAAGTGAGTTGCTATCATACATAGGATAACTCGCTTTCATCCGAACCAGCGGCACACACGCGCGGCATAACTGGGTCCTCTACTGAGCCATCCATGTAACCATCGTGCAACTTGAGTGAACCGGGTGAGCGGTTATCTATGGGTGCTGATTGTCGGTTCGGAGAACGGAAGAAAAGGGTGAAAACAAGTCGCCATTGAACCATGAATAAAAATGGACTGGTTATCCCGTAAAACGAACCTGTAAGTGTAGTTTTTCCACTCAGTCGCAAACAGTCTTTTTTTAAGTAGTTTGGTAGGTTTGATGACTTCGATAAGACCCAATTACGAAAAGTCTGGACGTTGACTGGATTGTGTCCAGCGACAGAAGTGTGAAATTTCTGAGCTTCCTTTTTGGTTTCGTTGCTCAACTGGTAGAGCACTTGTGTTTAGATATGCTTTTTCTGTCAATCGTACGAATCTAACCGAAGTCCCGATTGTTCACAAATGGGTTACATTTAAATTATTAAATCTGTTAGGCTACTCATAAGTAACACAAATTCAATGCTCAACAATGACGTTTGTGGATTCTAGCGTGAACTGCCTGAGAAATCCTGTTTGGGCGGTCACTCCGCTGGAACATTTGGTGGATTCTACATGACACAATGGATTGGGCAGGTAAATGGTTCCAAACATGAAATTTCTGAGCACCCAGCTTAGTTTCGTAGTTCAGCTGGTAGGGCGGTTATCGCGTTTAAACATGCTGTTTCTGTCGCTGGTTCGAACTCAGTCGAAGCCCAGAATTTTCGCAACTGGTGTTGTGAGCCAAGAACACGGATGGCCCAAAGGTTGTTTATTTGGGGGAACTAACACGGATCAGGTGTTCAAACAGGACAATAAACAAAAACATTCATTTGCATATGGTAATCGTCTCAGAAGGTCCTGGCTGCCACAGACACCAATGCTCAGCTCCTTTGCATAGCCAGAAGTATTGCATAGTATACTGCACTGTCGTGTCGGTGAGATGTTTCTTTCAGTGTTTTTCCTGCGGCCACGTTGACGGCAAAACCCGTACTGTCGCCCCACTACTGAATGGTGGTGGTGTGAGTAGTATGGGGCAATCGCTCGTCCTCATCACACTGGGTCTCACCTAGCAAACAGGTTTGCTTGAGTCACTTATTCCAACAACTCTAACAGTACCTGTGAAGATAGAAAGGTGTACATCTGCTTAATTTAGTTGTTTTTCTAGTAAAAGGCATTGGCTAATATAAATTTCAGGTGACTCATCATGTCATTAGTATTGTGGTCCTAGGAATATGCACAATGACGAAGGTGATACACCTCGACCGACCCTTACAATAGAAATATAATAAATGCAGGGCTGTGATCAAAGTCTAGTCCAAGGAACAGTTAACCTAGATTCATATCGATCACCTAAAGTTGTCTAACCATTTTTGTCGGTGCAACGTCCGTTCGCTATCAATAAATACGGTAATAATTTCTATCCGATAGAACTGTGAAAGTTCTAGTCAGTAGTTTCACCTCATTGCTAGGTTGTTCCACACGCCATGCTAGGTTGCGCCTTTCTTTTCGTCTTGTCTATTTGCTCCAATCACCAATCGAATCATGGCTTGCACATCATCTTGCTGAATTACCGTCAGATAGCAGTGCGTTCGGCGATTATCTGAGGCTTACATTCGTTTAACTAGATCACTCATTTCTTCCCCTATCGAAAAACACAGTGTTGGATATGCTGAAATTTGTGTGTTGGGTTCGGTTTCTGATATCCGTTGAACATCATAAATCGAACAACATAAATTCTGTGGTTTCATCTTGTAGAGAAGTCCTAGTCGAGGGGTAATCGACTGGAGTTAACAGACAGTAAATCTGTCTCCTCACGGGGCGACAGGGCAACCTGATCATTACTCACAAGCGGAAGTGGTTGAGTGCTCACATATGATAATTCGGTCGTGCCTGATGTGAGGTCAATGGCGCCTAAGGTAAACACGGTTGCCTGCTCATGAACAGCGTGGCATGGGTTCTAGTCTCGGCAGTGGCGAGGATATGCACTACTGATGAGCTCTAATGAGATCGAAACTCGGGTCTAGTGCTTCTGTTGTTCGAAAGGGGCCGAGTGGAAAGTCTATGTGGATGCGACAGCTGCGATCAATTGTGGGTCGAACAGTGTGTGACACGTCCATTTCAAAGGCACAGTGGGTACAATTCACCCGTCGGTTCAGACTAGGATAAAAATTTATTATAAAACAACAAGGAATTAGGGTACTGGTGTTTTTTCGAACTGGTCCGACTGACAATCTTCTGATTATAAAACCTACCATAGAATATGGGTATTGTTCAACTTGTAATACGAGATGCATAAATTTGTGTCTAAACCTCATTTTCGAATTTGTGGTCTACGGTTTTCTTTTTACGTCTGAACAGAAATAGCTAGGAGGAAACTTGACGTCAGACTCTCGGTGTCGCAAGCTTCAATTCTTGTCCAGTCAGAAGTGTATTTGACTCGCAACGCTTGAGATATTGTAGCGAAATACGTCCAATAAAGTACATTCTTTATTGTCCAACTCGCTAGTCACTATGCCACACGTGCGCTTGCGATTTCGAATCACAATTCCAGTCCACAACACCCCCCGGTTTCCGCTCACACGTCGTGTGCACTTCTACCTGGTTTAGGTGTGTGATTGGCGCCTTCTATCTAGGGGTTTTCCGCCCGCTGTTCCTCGTCCGTTGGTCCGATCTCGTTGAGCGATGGCTCATCCGGTCGCTCGTGCTGTCCTCCGTCCATCCACCGTGGGCTTTGACCGTTCTCCACAGTCGTGTCGAGATAGTCCTGCGAGTGTTGGAATAATGACGCCTTCAATTTGGTCATCCATCTTATTTCGGCTGCCACGTCTCGCCCGTTGGTCCGATCCGGTCGAGAGATAACTCATTCGATCGCCCACGCCGTCCTCCATCCGCTCGCGGTGGGTTTTTGAACACACCTCCCCGGTGTTGAGGTATTCCACCGAGAGTTGGAATGCTCACACTTTCTGCCTGACAGTCCACCACAATATGGTGGTTACGGTTGTAGCCAACAAAATTGCCGTAAACACCAGAAATGTAGGCGGCGTACTGACACAACTTGAAACGATGCCCTGATTGTCAACTGGTTCACTTGTGATCCGAAGGACAACACGTCCGGTTTGGTGGTTTCACTCAAGTTGAACCAAGAGAAGAATAGAAAACGCTACCTTATTACAGACTGAAAACATTTCAGGTAGTAAGTACATGAATACATATAGGTTGACTGGCGACCCACAACCATTCTAGAGTGCGAGGATTGAAAAGCAGCTAAGCAATGCACCCTTACGTGTAGTGGATTAAAAGTCAAGTATGTAAGCAATATTTACGGTCACCCCAATGCTTTTCCAGCACCTTCGCTCATCCTAACTGACACAACCCAAAAGGGATGTCGCGAGATGGTAACATTTTATCTACTATGTTCATTGGTAGACGTAAAACAGTATAATGTGTAGAACGTGTAGATAGCAACAACAAAAGAAGAGGTCAAAGACTGGACTTTATCTGAAACGACAGACTGTTATCAGTTCTAAGGCAGACAAACTGCGTGAGTCAACACTTTATGCACACACAGAGCCGAACGGTAATTATTGATTGACACTGTCTCGGAGGGCGCCGGCAAGTTCCTGTTTCCGTTTGCGCAATAACTTATTAAACAAGTCGTCTGGGTCAACAACATGATTTGTTTTCATGATGAGCGTTGCACTGAGTGAAGTAGGATGTCGGTTCGTTTGCTCTGTTGCCAATGCCTGTTGCCAATGCCTGTTGCGTCATCGCATTCATCAACCAATTAGCTAGTCTATGTCGTCGCCATCGATCGATTCTGTCGATATAGATGATTGTGAGTAAGTTGATTACGTGTGTGACAGAGGGAACATTTCGGTAGGCTGAGATTGTTAACCAGTTCAGCAACATGTTTAAGTGCTAGTAACCGTAATTGTCGTAGTGTATGCATGAGAAAGGTCAGACTGTAATTTTTGATCTAGGTCAGTTGTGACGGCTTTTGGAAGGAGAACTTAGAAAGACCTATGTCTTAGAAACTGTAGAGTCTTGATCAGCCTTTTCTGTCTGTGAGTACAGATACACTTCTCAGACTATCAGTTAACAAGCGACATCTTTACTCTCCCCTTGTCTCCTTGCAAGCACCAATCGATGCAGATCTGAGGAGCTCTGTGAAGCAGTGTTCACACCAGAACTCACTTGTAAGCAATTGGTACAATCGCAGAAAACTAAATTGTGATCGCCTCAAGTGGTCTTTTGGTGCAGTGAGCCATTCGACCATATAGTAAGTTTAAAACACTGAGTTCCCTTGATCCAGTTCACCAATAACGACAGAAAACATATATCGCGAGATGTTAACATTTCGTTTATTCTCTTCAGCCACGAACGTAAAACATTAGAATATATAGGACATACGGATGGCAACAACAATAGAAACAACCAACGATTAAGTTTACATGCGCCAAGGACTGTTATCAGTTCCAGAGCAGACAAACTGCATGAGTCAACAGTTTATGCACACACAGGACCGGACGGCGAGTATTGATTAACACTGCTTCGGAGTAAGTAAAATGTCTAGAAAACCTAGACTGTTATTTGCCCTTATTCACGAGAAACAGAAACGTTAAGATGAATGGGATGTGAAAAGTTTAAAATTGAAACACAATGAATGTTAGTGTTAAAAAGTCAGATATAATCTACAGACCATTCAGAGAGGTTGACATCAGCTGTAACACAACTCAGTCACAATTCTTTCATTCTTAGAAATATCTCCACTAATGTTGGACCCACTGGATTACGCGTCGCTAAACCATCACTGTGGTTGTAAGATAACCTGTAAGAGCAAGGCAGATATCCGTTGATCGGAAAAAAAGAATTCCTTGAGGTAATCAATGGGGATCATCCTGGTTGGCAGAAGAGTGTCCCCCGTGATTCTCTTACAACGATTGGTTCAAGCTCAAGCAAACTTGGTCAGATCAACAGCCAAAATATCTGTCAGGTTATACAATAACAGACAGGTGCGGTGGTTTTGAAAAACACAAGACTGAAAATCACCTGCAATTGATCGCAGCTGTTACATTCCCATAGACTATCCAGTCGGCCCCTTTCAACAAGAAGCGCTAAACTCGAGTTTTGCCGACTGGAAAGTCTATGGGAATGTAACAGCCGCGATCAATTGTGGGTGATTTTCAATCCATATGAAACTCAAAATCCCGTACTATTCATCAGTAACATGAGAGTATATTAACTGGTACCATGTTAGATGTGTTAGTGAAGCTCCCAACAGAAGGGTTACGCAGTACATGTTGAGTGTAAGCGGAAGGTCATCACCAAAAAGCAAGTTCCAAGAGAAATTCAAGGAGACAGTTAGTTGATCGAGAAAACTTTAAAAAACAAAGAATCGACTAAGCCTAAGCTTACAAGAAAAGCAACGAAGCTTCGTCACACGAAACTTTAGTATCAAAATTGAATTGTCACCATATGCCAAATTACGGGTTGTCTACAAGCTGTGCTGAAGCTGTTTGACTTCTCAATCGGTTTCAATCATACTAAAACGTACAAGAACAAGTCTGTATTATTTTGTATTAAATTTTAGACAGTTTTTCCCAGACTGGACAATATTGCTCATTTGTGAACGATGTAAGAATATGAGATAGTAACAATGGAAAATTGGATGAAAGGGGCGATAGTGGGACGTTTTACATTTGTGACTCCTGAGGTCCATATTTTATTCCTAGCTTAGGTAAGCCTTTCAGTCAGTCACCCCTTGAATAGAAGCGCTTTAATCAAGTTTAACTCATGATAGAGCTCGCTAGTAGGACATATCGTTGTCACAGCAGGGAGATGAACTCCGGCCACACATTCATGGGGCAGTTGTGTTGAACATTGCACCACTAACCCCACGGCTAGCACTTTTTACTCGGTTGAAATTATTAAACCTACCAAGTGTTATTTTAATTACTGGCAAATGTGAAAGACGAGTTTTTAATATCTTTTCGAGGGAGGTCGGCTGAAATATCTACCTGAATACAAACGTTGCAGTCAGCTTTGATGCACAGCCAGTTTTTAATGTCCAAGTCCCTTACCGCTCATCAGCAGCCTATTCTAAGCATTCACGCCATACGTGATGTGCGAGAGGGTGGAGAGGTCGAGCCTTAGAACCCTAACGGTTTTGAAGCCACCGTCCTAGGGGGTGTAAACAGAGTAAGGCTGATCACCGGAGGCTGATAAACGACAAACCATTAAGTTGGTACCCGGACTTACTTGAGTGATTTTTGTCCACTTAACTATCAGTCAACCGAGGGCAGATCGGTTATAAATGTCCTGAAGTAACGGCGTATAGACGTTTTCGAGAAGGTTTATCAGTTCATCAGAATGAATGGTACCTAGACATCCTTACTGTCAAATAGTAGCTACAGTGTTGACTATCTGCGCGTCCAACAATTGCATCGACTGATCAGCTAATTAGGCAAAAGATAGCTTGCTTATGTAACATGAGTGAAGTAACCTAATTTCTTAATTTCGGTATTCCAAGGTTTTGTTTCAGGAATCCCAAGCTTTGAAATCCGCCTTCCAAAAAACTGTGAACATCACAAAGCTTCATCTATGCAAAAATCGCACAGATTTAAGGCTGAGCATCGGAATAGAACAGACGATTTTGCTAGCCGGTTTGTTTATTCATACTGCCATTTGGATATAGTGAAATATAACCATTTCTCGAAAACACTAGCTATTGGAAGTATTCTCTGATTGTAGTGTGATCAGTTGATCCCAGTGTCTTAACAGATTATGAAAATAATGTTGATAGACATTGTGGACAATATTATTTTCATACGTGCTAATACAAGTGATTCGTTCCAATGGCTTTATAAAGTGCTTCGAATCATACACAGTTTTGGCGTTTATTGACTTCGTGTTTAATTTTTCCGCAACGTAATGTGGTAATCGGTAACGATCACGACAGCATGTATATAGGCAGTCCGTCGCTGACCTTGACATTCTACCGGATTCTTCAGTTTCGCTGGCCATTAATCCTGAACATCCTTTAGGCCCCAGTTGGGAAATCATAAAGTGTTGATTCTTCCATCTCCCCACTCCACTCTGTGAATTATTAATCATGTTGTCTGTTTCAACCCCACCCAGACAGTACAAACGAAACGCGATGTGACAAATCGTGGGTTGACACATACCAATTATTTCTGAGTCCCCATTTACCGACTGAGAAAAATTACATTGCATAAAGCGGATTCTTTGTTTACGATGCATTTTGTTAGACATTAGTGCTACTGATGTGAGGTTACTATTACATGCAATCAACGCTTCACAGTCAACAGAGACTGCGAACAGATATTTGAAGAATATCACAGACACGGAGCGGCCAGATCTTGCAACCGTGCACAGTCGTGTTATACACCTTGTCACCTAATGAGATAAGGAAAGAACGCAAAATTCAGACGTACCTTCGGTTTATTAATACCAACTGGGCTTTGCCAACATGTACAAGGTTCGTTAATCCAGCACCACTCACAACTGGAGTAAAACTTCTCTTCTCAGAACGAGTAGACATCCATGATCCCTCTAGCCCCAGAGAAGCACTTTGCACTTAACCTGTGCAGAGCACACTCTTTATCGTTATAACACAACTGCTAAGCTATCTCTTTGATCTTTGTCTATACATGACGACCAGACAAAACAAAACCATCAGCAAAATCTAAATCGACGCTTCCAATTAACAGCAGATGTTCCATGCTAACAGTAGCAACAATATCCGAAACGTTATGCAAGATATAATTAAATGCAGTGTTTTTGGAGATGGTGACGTGTGGTGACACTCTGTCATATACCCTAATAATACATGAGGTTCGATTGTATGCTGATGTTAAGATGTACACATACTAGTTAGGTAGTTTTTCCTCACTAATCAGTTCTAGAGAACAACTACGCTGACAGAAAAGAAGGTTGCCATGATAACCATGGAAACAACCGCTGTTTTTTGTTAGTGGACGTGACGGGGTTCGGGCGGTATACAGACAGTGAAAATTTGTTCAGTGCATCCAAAGCTTGCATGAAATACAGCTTATCACCCTTGATACTGTTCTGTACGGCTTTCAGGTAACCTAAAAGATGGAACAGACTCAAGTAGTACAGGCACAGGTAAACTCAACCTACTTCCTTGGTAGCTGGCACATAAGTTGTGGAAGATTTCTCAGGACTCAGCTGGTTGCGGAGTCCCTCGGGGACAAAGAAACTCTCACAGTATTCTAAAACGTTTTGCAAAATTGCACCGTTTGGTACAATTGATTCAGACAAGACGGAGTGGCTTCATGATCAGAAATGCTAGATTTAGTCAGTATCTGTGGGTAAATAGAACCATCCCCTGTTCTCATTCAATTGATTTTATTACTGAATGGTCATATTATTCAGCTTTCAGTTTGCGACCAAACAAGATGGAACAACAACCATCAGGCGAGCTCTCGTGGTGCTGCGGTTAGTTGTTTCTCATTCAATGTTATCCTGTTTAGTTGCTTAAACGCTGGATGTCAATGAAGTGATCGTTGTCACTAGCCTCATCACTTTAGTAACTGCTGATCCAATTCAAACGGTAATAGTTCTTGATCTAATGTAGATGGTGGCATCCGAGTTTGTGAAGAACAGTCACATAGAAAATAGCCTGATGTTAAGTGTATGCTTAACGATCATCGGATATATCCATTATTTTACAGTCGTTCCAAGACGGTTTCAGCTAGCAATAACTTACTAGTCGACAACCAGAAATCGGTCAAATGAAGTCTATGATTCAAAGCTGCATCTCTGTTCGTTATTGATTGCAAACTCAAAGATGTGAATTCCTCTAGATCAGTTTGTGAGCAGGTTACAAAGACCTCTATGCTAATTGAACTCCAAAACTAACCTCGACTTCAGAAGCCATGATCAGGAGCGCACATCGACCATACGAGTTCAGGTAGCTGAGGAAATTTGTTTCTGCTGACTAACACATCTTTCAGGTGAACGGTAATACTTCTGATGGACTAACTAACTAATGAGCTTACACTAGTTTTCCAGAAACTGTCATCTGGGATAACATAAACCAGTCCACTTTGCGTTCGGGCCCTCCATATTCTCTCATTTTGAACGTACTCGCAGTGCAGTGTTCAAATTTCTCTGTTCGTAAACACTTTCAGATACTGTTCCAAAATCAAAGAGAGTAAAATTGCTTTTACCTATCGGATTTCGTTCAAAAATAGTTTACAATAGGAAGAATCAGCTTCGGAGTCGATAATTCGATGTAAACGACCCACGGCATCAAAGACAATCAGTAGTAAAACAACTGGCAAGACTGGTTTACAAATTTAGTTATAAAGTCCGCGTAAGTGACCATATCATAAACCCGTTTAGGTTTGTGTTTTGCTATTGTACCAGGACACGATCCTCTTTAGAAGCAAGACTATCATGACCTATTTGGAACGGAAGTGAGGTTAACAAGGGATCTAAACAATAACTGTACCTAGAATTGCTGTTGGACTTATTTTACATCCAAACTGAAATTCACAAAACACTTGAACCAAAATATTTGAAGAATTGCTTCCACCATATTGATTTGTTCTAAGTCAGGCTTCTGAGAGATACATGCACATGGTTCTAAAACTTCGCATCTGTCAGTCGCATTCAGAACTACGAGTGTTAGGCCGATCGACTAAGATTACTCACTTTGACTCAACGGAATATCATGTGACTAATCCAGATAAATGAACAGGTTTGATATAAAAATGACAGTGTTCCTTAAAATTTGCCTCTAGCGTTTCTTAATACACACATGATTTGAGTGATCATCTCTAGAGTGATGTGAACAAACCAGTTACAATTAGTTCGATCGAACAGGAAGTGATACAACAACTTGGATATGTCTGTCAGGTGGTTACAACCCAAACAGAAGATAAAGTCGAAACAGTCGTCACATGCAACATGGAGCATAACCCGACTAATGTGTATAGGAGTAGACAACAAAGTAGCACTGACAGCCCAATAGCCAGCGATTTGGAGAAAATTTGTATTGATACTAATCAGTCCTTTACTTTTACTGTTTCTCTTGCCACCGCTTCTAACGACAGCACGATCTGAGTTAGTATCTATCTGGTTAGATAAAATTTTCACGACTCTTCTATGGGCTACCTTGGACAGTAGTAGAGATCTGGCCACTCATTTGATGAGGAGTTGGCTCTAATGAAAATTTCCATCGGCTTATCTTATTCAATTATTGAGGGATACGGTGAGTTCTAAGCAGTCTGATGATGTCGGCACGTTAGTAATAAGTAAAGAGTTAGCTGTTTCTGTGGTAATATTATGTTGTTGCCCCTTAGAAGTTGTATAGCCCAGTGCCAGTCATCATGTACACTAAAACGGAAGCAATTTGGTTTCACAAACTGTCGATGAGAACCTTGTCAACGGTGACCGGATAACTTACTCGATCTTAGAGGAGGCTACTGATGTACTTGTCCAAAACACTTGTGTCCACATATTATCTCTGACAGTAGTTTGACACAGTCCAAGGAGCTTCTTTTAACTCGTCAGGTCCCTTCTTCTCCGTTTGTGTAGCTTCTTCCTACTGAAGCCAGTCTGATCATCAGTACATCAGTCATTGTTTTTAATCCCTCTTTCGTTTTCCATACTGTCCTTATACATGAATACAGCTTGATTTATGGATATCGGAAGCAGCTGAGACGAAGCGGATCAGGCGTGGCTATATGTGCTCAGAAAAAAACGGCGTTTATTACTTAGGGTTGACTATGAAAGGAGAATATCATGAACTTTTCGGTTTGACCAGTGCATATTTGACGGTTATGCTATTAATAATGGTTTAAGTGTTAATTTTTGCAAACGAGAATATGACTGATATTTGTGAAACAATTATTCAAAAGATTCTCTGTAGAATATTGGAGTGCCATTGGACTTTAAGTTTGGACGATTATGATTCAAGTAAAGAAGCATAGGCTACAAGATAAACTCACTAACAAAGACTGCCAGTTATTCGGTCTTTAGTTAGTTTACTGGCTTTCAAGCACTAGTCCATTAAGTTCTCGGCCTAACTTGATCTACCGAACTTGGGCAAACTAAACGTGTATAAAAATTTGCTAGGCAAATGGTGATTTCTGATGAGTAGCCAGGGATTTGGTTAATTTTAATTTGAATATCACTCACAATTGATCGTAGCTGTCGCATTCTCATAGACTTTCCAGTCGGCCCCTTTTGAACAGCAGAAGCACTAGACCCGAGTTTCACTCTCATTGGAGCTCGACAGTAGTGCATATCCTCGCCATTGCCGAGACTGTAACCCATGCCACGCTGTTCATGAGCAGGCAACCGTGTTTACCACTGCGCCATTGACCTCACGTTAAGCACGACCGAGTTATCATATGTGAACACTCAACCACTTCGTTTGTGAGTAATGACCAGGTTGCCCGATCGCCTCATGAGCAGATAGGTTTACTGTCTGTTAACTCCAATCGATTTGTACATGCAAATACATGAACGTTTACCCCACACAGGACTTGCTTCAGGTAGCTCACAAACTGCCCACCATCTATTCTGAATAAACTAATCGAAAATTGAGCTCCATTCGTACAACCGACAATTCAACTTAGAAGGTTATCAACTTAGTATGTTTCCTGAATCAAGGAGAATTAATGGTACATTTAACTTGGAAAGTCCGATTTACAGGGCTGTCGTCTACAGTTATTAATCCCTGACAGTGGTTCTTTTCTGTAGTAATCGAGAATAGTAGAAAGGAATGATCTTAACACTTGTGCTTTTGGGCATGATCACTAATTATGGGGTCAATTATACAGGGTGTGTGCGTATATTGTATAAATGAGTGGTGAGTCCGGCGTTCTTTCGGTGGAACAAACAAGGATTTTACTCCCTGACAGGCTCTAATAACAGCATATATGGGTTTGATGTTTTACATTGAATTAAAAGGAGAAAGCTTGCAATTAAGCGCGATGTAAGTGATAGCTAGTTTAAAATGTCAATGGAATGAGGCAGTAAGTAACGACGGGATAAGAAGTTTATCAAAATCCCACCTAATAAATAGTTAAGTGGGTTGTGAGTTGTACAACGTTACCAGCAAGTTGTAATACTCTACGTTTCAACCATATCAAGTGGCCTTCCTCGGATAACCAACTCATCAGAATTAATCTGCAATTCATAATGAATTGAAATGCTCATTGGATAAATATATGAAAGACGTCATGTAAACTGACCAATTCCATGTGCCATTCAATTGATACCTTTATTTTTGGATTCAACTTGGATTTAGTGAACAAAAGGTAACAATTCAGTTCGAGTGAGATGAAAAAGAATGATTAAAACTCTAGATAAATCTATAAGATCTCAAAATTCTACGAGCCATTGATTGTACACATATGTGTGCGGATCACATTGTAAAAAAGTAGGGATCTGTGGGCAAGTGTGAATAACCTTAGATCAAGCGACAAGTATTACGTTTTTCCGGGGAATATTTTCAATGCTTTGTTCTGAAATGCAAAACGAAGCGTGATACACAATAGAAGGTTCAAATGGGATGTAATTTCGAATTTGCTTCCCATTCATTCCAAGGTATGACGAGGGTGGATCATCGACTGCGGAAGAAATACTGCGTTGGTTTCCTCAGATGAAAATTATTGTAGGTGTAAATGTTGATATATTTTCACTACTAACTATAACTGAGTAATATAGATTACTTTTCAAATATGTTCACAAGGGGCCAGTTACACAAATTGGTCCTCTGGGCTAATAATAAAAATCTGACAAATTTGGGATGTTTGACTGATTCGCCTAACACAGTTAACTCCACCGACATTCATTTGACAGTGGGGAGATACAAAAAACCAAGCGAACAATTCTTGCACTTGTCATCGGACCTTCCATCAGTCGAGACATACGACAATGTAATGTTCGCACTACACGGATTCTCAACGATTGCATACAATTGTGGGGGAAAAAATGATCGGCCTAATGTAGCTGTTCACTCTAATGCAGGACGTACGATGTTCCCTCTAGCTTATTTGACGCAATTTGGCTATATCTATTTGTCATTCTGTTGTCATCCATGAAACGCATTTTCTCCTCACTCATATCATTCGATCGGCAATAGAAGTGATAACTTACAAAGTCGTAATTAAGATCACTTTAAAGCTGACAAACCAACGGAACTGCGGTTAACAGACTTGCGGAATGCAACATGCATTCCCACTTCTTAACTTAAATTATCCGATTTCCAATCAACAATCGTTCAGGATAAAGTTGCTGGTGAAGTAAACGGTTAAGGTTTCCGTGCATTTATAATGAGGTATGTTCACTTTTATTTACTGTATTCGGTGCTCATGCTGTGAAGGTCAGCAGAGCGGAGTGAACGAAACTGAATTAATTGGATTCACCAACACGAACCTTGACACAAGAACGCACGCGAACGTGCACGGCGGGCACAAGGGTGTACTGTGGAACTTCCAAAAATGTTTGTGAATATCTATATATCGGTAAAAGGCTAGCTGAAGTACTAAGTCTTGTGGCATAATACCGTTTCTTTTTCCAGCCGCATAACTAATTTAGCAAAACCTATCATAGGTGTCAGTTAAAAAGGTTACATAATAACAAACTATACAAAACTAGCCAGGACCGGAGTTTGTCAACCATTCTCATGACTGATTGCATCGTAGCGATTTGTTAAAGACCTGTTCAACAGAACTTTTCTTCTTTTCTATGCCTTATGTTGGATGACTCTTAAAAAGACAATTATTGGGAAGGTATTGTGGACCAACAAATACCCTATTCTTCCTGTTCCATTTCTAAACCCCGGTTACATTAGCGTGATTCACGTATCATACTGCTTAGCCTGATGAATCAATTTTCATTGTAGACATATTCCTCTCTGCTTTAGTTACACCAAACTCAAGTTAATTTCGAATGGTTTTGGTAGGTGATTCGTATTATTTTCCACACATTTCGGCCGTTGACACCAGATCAATTTTTGTACTACAGATGGATCAGTAGCCGAAAAAAAACAACTTTGCGATGAAGGTGTTACGTAACTTGGGTTGGATTTTTTCTGGAGTTCCATAGGTCAACTTAGCGAGCTTGTGTTTTCGATCGATTTGGAGGTGTGATTCCACACTTGGCTAGACCATGAACCACTAAGGTTTCTATCGTTAACTTGTTTACAATATCATCAGAGAAACCGAAAACAGTTTTGTGATAAACGCTGATGTAGTTTGTGTTGTCACAGTGAATTAGTATTTGAATGACACATTCTTGTCTCTGTGTTGATCGGTGA
>LUCH01000681.1:44209-56996 GCA_013368495.1 Paragonimus heterotremus | reverse complement strand
GTGATTTTGTCGAACATATATGCCTGTATTGGTCTGACAAAGAATGATCGAACACAATGGCTGTTGTATCCATTTTCTCACTGCTGTTGTACTGTAGCACACGATGGTCACATGCTCAGGCGTTTGTAAAAGAGGTTAAGAGAACATCATGAAGCCTGGATTGAAGCCGGTTGCCGAAACTCAGTTACTAACGTCATAGTCGCACAACTATTCAAAATCAGATCTGGCACAGACGTCATCAAAGCAGTCAGGGTTGTTTACAGATGTGCCACCACTTAACTTACCAAATACACCAGCGCATTTCGACGATCGCGGAATTGATTGTACTCAGCTGACGCAGCTATAACCTGCGTTCACATAGGAAATTTGTTCAGTTCTTGCGACACTCGTGGCCAAAGATAAACCATAACCACTCTAACCATCCACAAACATTTGATCATGACCGTGTGATGTAATATCCCGTTCAAATCTGATTTAAGTCTAATCTTTTATCGCAATTTAGCGATCACTTCTTGAACTCTGCTATCTGTCTGATGACATGTTTCGTTGTTTCCTCCGTGAATGTATGAGCTGCAGGAGGAATTGATGGACGACTGGGGTTTTTGGTTTATATTAATGGGACGGTGTTCATAATTGATCGAAGCAGTCGTATTTTCGCAGATGTTTCAATCAATCCCAAGAAAGGATAATAAAAAACGATCGCCTATCACACCGTTAATTCGGCTTTTGTGGGAATTTTCCGGCACTTCACCAAATTATTGAGTGACTAAAAAAGTCTCGTGTGATCTGAAGAAGTCTTATTGATCAATTGTCGGTAAAGTTTTGCACGCCGATGATTATTCGCTGTCGGTCTTTACATGCTGTGGGTTAAACTGTGGGCATCATCCACTATTTAAATTGGTATGCACGTTTCCATAATGAACAGACATTAGTAACTCAATTGTGTGCTATTTCGCGACTTATCTCAGGTGCATTGAAGTATGTAGCCCATTACAGAGGTTACAAAAACTGTGCAGAAACTCAGTCTACTTCATCGTCCTAGATTGTTGTTGATTTTGTGAGGTAGCAACAACTTTGAAACAAGTCGTACGCTCTCTCGGCAAATTTGGACTAAGGAATACACATTGCATATATCACTTTACTCTATAAAATCGGTTGTTTTGTTTCCACCATAGCCACATGCCTATGAGTAAGAGGATTTTGTTACGTAAATGAATATCCAGCTATGCGTCCTCAGACCCTTCAATCCAAATAGCCTAATCAATAACTTTACTCTGGTTTATTCACGCATTGTGTGCGAAGCTTTCGGATTTGGAAATATGTCACCAGAGTTCACTTGTGAAAGTTTTTTGGACCAAACAAATTATATACTTTACTTTGAATATTAAGTTGTTTAAAGATTAGGAAATTCCGTTGTCGTAAGCATTTGAATGCAAGCGTTGTAAAACAGCAAAATAGCAAGCTGATTTTCAGACAAGCTTATCAGTTTTGTAGAAAGTCTCACTCACTTAACGCAGACGAATTCCGTTAATTGTTTGCAAATTTTATTCTGTTCAGTTTACAGAGTAACTCGTGTTGGATTATACAACTTACAGCAACTGACTGGAAGCCCAAAATGTCGTCGGATGGTGATTCAGGAGCGCCTATTTTGAAAATCTAATTGATTATGCGAATCTACTGTACTTTACTTGTGTGCTATTTGGATCCACAGAAAAGCGACCTTGCTGTCAGGCGATTTATGCAAAACATCGAAATGATTCATATACTTAAACCTTGATGGTGTGACATACTTGAAACGAACGGACTGCAAACCGTTTAACAAAAAGTGTCATGTTTTTGTTCGAACGAAGCAGTGTATAGTTGTGTTCATCGCCTCAAAGAACTAATAACGTTTCTCTTGAGTTGGTCGTTAGTTCACAAAGAAGATTTAGACATATCAGTAGGACATAATATACTTGTTTCAACCACGCTGTCCTCTCATTGAACAGCTGATTATGGTGTACTCTAAGGGACAATTTTAAGTTTCGGCTTACGTTGACGAACTGTAATAACCAGACGGAACAATGCTTTTCAAATAGGCATATGACACTGTCTAGGGATATCTCGTCGTCACACTTTTAATTCGATCTTAGTGCAACATCGCTTGTCTGTACTGGGCGACTAATCAAAGGATCACAGTCCATCTGTAACTACGTCAACATATGCAACTGTTTCGTTTTTGCTTGGTAACAGCAAGCATCATCAGCAAATCACGAGACAAATTGCAGAGTACTGTATTCATGGTGTGCCCATTCTCAAACAACTATCATTCAAATACTTGGAGGGTACTTTCAGGATAAGATCTGGTCGCGTTGTATAGATGACATTTTCATAAAAATAAGACATGCTTTCTAGGTAGTTAATTGGAAACCATTTTTTGCACCCCACTACCTAATTACAAGATTGAGTACTTTTTGATTACTTTCTTATTTGGTACACCATTCTGCCTAGGTGTTTCTTGTTCATTTGAAGAAAAATTTCCTGCGCCCAAGTAGATTCATAAAATGTATGGTCCGATGTAATGGAATTATTACATATTTTCAAAGCATGGAAGCAGTATGTTAACAAAATCCTTCGTGACAACTTTCATCCTCTATTCCTGTACCCCAAACGGTAACCAATCATGCAACCGGAGTCATCCACAAACTGCTGTATGCTCGTATCCAAGAGTATCATCATTCAATGATCCCTTACCTGATGAGAATTTTAGCTGATCTTCTACCTAACAATCTAGAACTAATCAAGAGATTGGACATAGAGCAAAATGAAAACTTTTGTTGCTCTGGTTGTACAACATTAAGTTCATATTCTTATGGTTCCACTCTTGTATCAATCACTACAACTCACATACTGCTGAACGCATTCCTGTCTTGATCTATGGTGTGTCCGGTGTTTGGGCTAGCACAGTACAATTCCCATAAGAATTTGTTTGGAATTAGAGGACATGGAACCGAACTTTTCATTAACGTTAGGGTAGGCGTTTTTTGATACTGTTGATTTTAACTACAACTGTTGATAGTATTGGGAAAACAGTCCCAATTTTTTTTATTGAAATCGTATCGTGTAAGTAAGTCACAAAGATGTGACACAACTGTGGTTCTTCCAAGGGGGTGATAATGTGTTTTGTAGAACTTTTAAAAAGCATTGCAACATTTAAATTCGTCTAAGGTGTATTAGCAATACTTTTGTGTACTACGACTCATATCTAATCACGACATTGACGGTATCCGGCAAAACATGGTCACTCTACTTAGTGCCGATATCATCGTCCAAGAAATAACAAACTTTGCTTAAGTAATATGTAACTTGTCCATATCGCTTGGATATGAATAGACACGGTCTATCTTAGATTGCCAGTTTGCACGGGTTACGACGCCTCATTCAGACCATCTCTATCTACTGTGTATAAACGAGAACGAAACCGGTAGAGTGGTATGGGTTTGAGGGTGAGCATTATGAAACATTATAACAGAATTGGACGTTTAATCCACGTGGGTGAGTCTGTCTGGGTAGTGGTCTGTATAAAACTGAAAAGAACTCTCAGTAACAGGCGGGTAGGTGGTAGTTGCAAAAATTATAGTTTCATCCTGCTAGATCTCGGCAAATCTGATGAGCAACATATTCGTTAGTACCATGCCAATTAGCTGACACAGTTTGCCACATGTGAGATATCACGTGACACATGGTCTCGGTAAATAACAGGGCACCCCTCCCAGTTTTGTAACGATTATTTTCAAAGCTTTAAGTTATAGTCTGAATGAACCTATCACTGTCTACAATGCCTGCGATTACGGATCGGTTAGCAGTTTCCTAAAACCTATTGGCGAACCAACATAGGAAACTGGGTGAATGACTTCTTTTCATCGTTGATACACCACTTCTGGAGAATGAAACATCACACTTGCGTGGAAGGCCATCCGAGTTGGTTGAAAGCTAAGTGTTACAATCTGTGGGTAACATTGTGTTCTTCTCGACCTGTTCACTATGACAACCCATTTCAGGCCTTGTAAATAACACTCATTAGGAAATAAACTCGAACGCTCACTACCCACTCGAATTAAACCGACCGCCAAGTTTTGAAGCCCATTTCTACTCATATTTAAGTTGTTCTTGATTTTGTGCACTTTTTATTGCATTACTCCAGAATATCTATTTTCATTTTTTTGAAGACTCATGATTAAAAATGAGCCACATTATCAGCATCTTGTTTCAGCATTGTCCTTATGCTGTGGCTACAATTTTCAAACAGAAGCAATTTAACAGTTTTTCACCTAAAAAATGGTGATTCTGTGCACATTTTTACCTCCTTTGCATGGTTTTGTTTCTCAATTCTGTCACCCTCGGGAGATGGTGTAGATTTTTGTCACATTTCTTGCTCGGTGACAATATTGCAGGACAATAGATAAAAACTGTAAATAACATGAAGGTCAGAGGAAATTACAAGTCGAAAATACTTGTGGTTTATTCATACTTGTTACTATGCTTCATGAAACTAGTTTCATTCGAATTTTTGTTTACACAGGCTTATTAATACAAATGTAGTACCAAACACGAAACAAAAAATCACTAGGCTATCAAAGTCGTTATTTATTTCGATTTATATTTTGACACAAAACAGTGCTGCAGAATTCTTATTGTTATTTTTGTAAAACTTGTTCAATTCTACTTCGCAATTACCTCAGTTTACTAAAAGACGTTCATTCATCTTATTCATGGTCAGTTGAACTGTGAACTATGAAGCACGTACCCACAACGACTTAAATCATAGATATCAAAATTACTTAGCTTCATATAAAAAAACTGTAGTTAAAATGTGGGGGGATTACGACAGAGCTTTTTGAAACACCACTCAGGTTGATATGTTGTACCATTTCGAATGCTACTGTTATTAATCTAGCCGACAATGTGACCCGTCTTGAACAGGGCGGCATAGTGAAGATCAGAATTAACTCAAATGAGGAAGTCTTAATGGTGAGCAGAAAGTGGTCCACCATAAACAGTCGAATAACTAAACAAACTATCGATTGATACAACTGTGACATTTATATTTACTGGGCCGATTAGTTACAGTCCTGCAGACAATCAACGCATACGGGGAAGAGTGGCGATGTGACAGCCGACTTACTGTTAATGATGCATTGAACGTAGTTTCTTGAGGAACTAAAATAAGTCTATGTACTACATCGTATTTTATTGGGTTAGCAAAAAAGAACAGATGATGAAGACAGCAATGTGTATTTTTGAATGGTGTACGATAGGCGTGTTGTTGAAGAAACATTATAGATGCGAACGATAGAGACCGTGAATAGTATGAACTTGGAAATGTGTGCAAGACAGCCACTATTGATGCCGGAGAAATTTAAAACACTAAGCCCCTTTTATTATTTTTTTTGTCAAAACAAGAAGGAGACTTGTTGCAGGATGTCGACATTTCGATTTGCTAGAGGAAGAAGAAAAGTTTGTTGGAAGAACGTTGCCGGATAATGAGTAATCATAAAAATTTGTGTATATCTGTAATAGGAAAAAAGAACCAAAAACGGCAAGGTGCAGTGAGGAGAAAAAGAATATATTTCTGCACATTTAGTTCAGCAGTGACCCCCTAGCCAGCAACACTAATCACAAGCTGACGTCGGTTTTGCAACGCACCTACCCAGCTATTCTGCGAGGCACTGGGGGTTTCGCTGTCCATAACAGTGATAAACAGCCAACCAGCCAGTGTGCCTTTCATGTAATATACCAATTCAACTGCAGTTGTAGTTAAGTCTACATAGACAGAACATATTGGTGCATGTGCCAACGTATGGCGGAGCACATTCTTAAGTGGTTATCAATTATAGTATCAAAAAGCGACCCGCTGACTGCACCAAGTTCGATGCGCCCGGTTTTATCGGCCGCCAAACACAGTAACCGGTCACTTAGTTGACTCGGTCAAATCGTTTAGGCTATTGTTATATAATCGTAACCCGAAACTGCTGTTGACTGATGAAGCAATGCTAATCCGGCAACATTGGCCAGTTTTGAGTGCACGGAAGGCGCTGACGCAATTAGTTCCTTTGTCTTGGAACTAACTGTATTATTAGAGCGGGAACGACCAAACCCATGAGGTTGGTCCATTCACCTGCTGTTGTTATATCCAGTTTTTATTGAATTTACTGGTTTTTACCTTAAGCGCTGATGTGAGTAAACTGTAATGTTAACATCTCACACCATGTCTTCTCTCTGGTTTGATCACTGATGTTGCTCACCGCATACCATAGATACACTTATTTTGAACGTGATGTTCCGTAACCATTAGCATACATTTGACATTCACGGCTTAACACAGTGCCGCCATGTTTCACAACGCTAATTCCAAACGGGTTTGTCTAACAACCCACAGTAGGAGGCAAACCAGCTGCTCAGGGTTAATCGCGCCTAGAGATGAGTACAATGAACAAACTTCCGGTTTTCAAGTTTGAGTCAGACAAGAAAATGTAATGGAATTTTTGGATGTCTCGAGCGTGTAACTCAGGACAGAAAACCACCTGAAATTTCATTTTGATGCTGAATGAAGTTTATAACTTCTATTTCAAAGCAACATACCTAGTAACAACCAGAAATCGTATGCTACTAAGCCTATAGCACACAAATATTTGTAGTGGCCTAATCAACCGGTTGATAAACCTAGCAGGTTTAATGAAATTGGAGATTTCGACCTGTCTAGGAAGTCCTAATCACGGGGTTATCGATTGGAATTAACAAACAGTAACTGTGTCTTCATTTCGAGACGATCGGGCAACCTGATCCTTACTCACAAGCGAAAGTGGTTGAGTGCTCACATATGATAACCCGGTCGTGCCTAATGTGAGGTCAGTGGCGCAGTGGTAAACACGGTTGCCCGGCCATGAAGCGTGGCCGGATTTCTAGTTCCGCTCGTGTCAAGGATATGCAATACTGATGAGCTCTTAGGAGAGCGAAACTCGAGTCTAGTGCTTCTGTTGTTCGAAGGGGGCCGAGTGGAAAGTCTATGGGAATGCGACAGCTGTGATTAATTGTGGGTGATGTTCAACTTGAAATCAACCAAATTCCCGACTACTCATTAGTGATACAAAAAGAATCATAAAACTAAAAGAAAGCTGTGCCAGTGAATGATGACTGCAAAAGCTGTGCGTAAAAGTAAAACAGAAGGCGTGTCAATAAAAATAGGACGATTAGCTGACGAATCGAAGTCCGTTGAGTTGAAAAGGTCACCACACACAATAAAAGACTTCGCCACAGAGCAGTTTCAGAGGACATCGGGTAAATAATTCTACACACGACGTAGGATGACAAACTGTTGAGTGTTGGTAGGTCAACGGAACTGAAGATTTCACGGTGCAATTAATTCACTAACTAAAAATCTATTCCAAATAAAAAGACAGAGACGGTACGCAGAAACTCTCGTTTTATTGATGTAACCAATCAAATTGAAAACATGATGATACTTTCAAACAAAGGTATAAGTGACGTTAACAAAATGGTGTATACAAAACGTACAATAATATACAAAACGTTTGTAAACAACAAACATTCAAATGTGAAACCGTATCTTCAAACCATTCGAGTCGTTCTGCTTTCGTGCAAAATCTGCGATCTGAATCCAATAATGAAAACAATGAACGAAAGGTCTTAGAAGATACCCAATTGCGAAAAATCTAGACTTCGGCCGGACTCAAACCAGCGACAGCAACAACGCGCTCAAACGTGATAAATGCTCTACCAACTGATCTACGAAGCATTTATCGCGTTTGGGTATCTTGTGTTGTCGCTGGTTCGACTCCAGTCGAAGTTCAGATTTTTTGTAGTTAGTTATCTTCTAAACCATCAAATCTACCGAACTGCTTATGAGTAATTTAATGGAAGATCGTTAGTTCAAATTTGACCGGCACTGATCATCTCTTTTAAATGTGATAAAAAATGGGCATCGTTTGCGTCCAAACTGGAAGAGAACTCATTCCTGACCTGCACGCTATTCAGACGAACACTTCAACACAAAACAAATAAGAGAAATACAGTCGATTGTCTTCAGGTGGCTCGAAAATACAGTTACGTTGGATGACCAACTCACTGATCGAACATGGTTAGGTCTTTCTGCGGTCAAAATACTCTGGAGACACGTCTGAGAAGTGTTTATGACATTATTGTCTAGAATGTCAAGGTCAATATCACCGAATATCACATCCGTAAATTTGACACACTATGAAATAAACCAACCAGCTTGGCTACAATGGGTTGATAGCTATCTACAGTCAGGTCGTAGGAGCTGGGACAACGGCTGTACCATTAGAGGAGCAGTCAGTAATTACAGAGCCTAGGCTAGTGTTATGAATGCAGTCCAAACACGCTCGGCCGCGATTAAAATCTTCAAAATAACTTCAGTTCATGAGATAAAAGTGTCGTCGCGAGTCACAGATTATCAAACCAACCATCAACAACAAAATGAAACTCACCATCATCACTGTCACCGTCATCATCACATGAAATATAGCCACTATGTGTTATGCATTTAAGTATTGACAAAACTGGTTCATATCTGCGAATGTAGATATATAATAGATTGCTAATGACCATGTGCTGGTGCCTGGGCGCAATTATTTGGTAGAAAAGTGAACCGACGATTACAGACCAACATCTGGTCGGAACATGTATGCCGTCAATCTAAAAGAAAATTTTCTGATTAACACAAAAACTGTAATTTTGCTTATCGAAGGAAGACCAGCGTACAGCGTTCAACCATGTAAACCAGTCGACAGTAGATGAAGGAATTCACACCCATAATTGACGATCTGCCTTAATAGAATGACAAAATCGGTTAGGCTATTATCAAAACGCTATTCATGGTGTCAACCAACACATACTAGTATATAGTTTTAATATACTTTCTTGCCGGCTTGTAGCTGCGACCGATGTGAAACACCGCGAACTGGTGAGGAAGCGTTCCGTGTCTTAGTTATTGAGAAGACTACTCATACTTTTATGGATTACCAGCCTGTGAAAGGGGGTTAGTAAACAAGTTACTGCAGGACTAAGGATTTTTGTACACTATCGATCGGTCAAGACCGTTACTGCCACTTGGAATTAATCAAACATTATTCTGCATTGGAAAGACAGTTATTTGAAACATTTTAACCCAAAAGAATTCTCATACAACTGAAACAGAAAAGTGAATGGCAAATGAACAACCTGAAAAAAGATGATCTCATCAAGGATGTAGAATGTCCAGTGATTTACTCTGTCATCCTGGTGAAGCACAACGTGAAGTCACTATTCGGTGTCCCATTAATCTTACAAAAATATTACGATCAATAGGATTACTGATGTTCCAAAAGTGTTAATTTTTTGTTATGTTGCAGAAAGTAAAGACATTCACAGCCTTGAACTGGCGGTCTGGCTGTTTGCAAACATCATACACACACACGCGATGGGCTGCAACAAATTGTATCTTGGTGTTGGGGATGAAAACGGTCTGTTCATACGCACGATGTTTGGACGGGCGGATGCTCCATTTCAATTCAAGCTACCAATCTTGAATGCTCTAACGGGGCCATATTATAAAGTCGTCCGCGGATGTGACAAGAGCTATGCTGAGATAGAACATACGATAAGCGTTTTAGTAGCATTGTAGGAAACAGCAAAAGCCGGATTACAGATCAGTGATGTTATGTCGCAATATGTAAAACGAGATTGGTTGTGGTGAAGTCCAGCTCCTACTAGAGAAATTGAGGGTCGAGACAACTCCAATTCTGAAGTCGAAGAGACCGCCGGAAAACATTCTTAGTCATCTTAGAAGTTCTAACCTCTTCACTAGAAATTTCGATGGCATTACCAGTCCGGCATAAACCTGTTACAGAAGAGCTGTCGTTTTCACCACTCGAAGGGAACAGATCAGGATTTTACGAAAATACAGCCAATGGTAAAGAAAGGACAAGTGAATATGAATTTACTGTTGTTTTAGGGGGATTTGGCTAGTATACCCTGAACCTTACACATAAGTGACTTCAACTTTCGAAACCCCATTGACTGTTCAGTCAGTCCTTTTCAGAGGAAAGCAGTATACTGTACTCGTTAAGGTCCGTTAGCAGTAGATATGGTTGCATCGACGTTGAAGTGGCTAGTGGTTGGATAGCCTATTGTAGTCACAGTATATACGAATGATGTTGGGGTTGGATCTCTACGGAAGCAAGAGGGAGACCATGTGGAATATCCCACACTGAACACCACTCACATTTGATCACACTCCTCATATTTGAATAAGCTTTTTCGACCATCCCACTTCGAAAAGGAGTACTACACTCAAGTTCCGTCCTTGTTTGCGCTCATCAGTAGTGAATATGCTTGTCCGTATTGAATTTTACACTCTGGTTATCGTGCTTTTGAGACTAGCGTGTTAACCACAACCGCAGTAGCCTCAAAATAGACATGGCCGAATAGTCAGAGACAAAGGCTCATCTGAATTCGTAGGCTACGATCACCTGTGGATAGTGTTCAATGTGAAATAACCTAAATTTTCGAACTTCGACTACTTGTGGGATATATCAGTGGGGCTTTGTCTGTGTTCAAATATAACAACTCAACCGTAGAAATGAAGGGTTGCGATCTGATTACGTTTTCTATAGCTGTGCGCACAAAAGGAGTTCTAACATTAGCTGATTCATTTACCTTGACCCTCTACTGATCAGTCAAACGTGATACGAATTATTTGTAGTCTAGCAAATTCAAAACCACGGACTACATTATTGCATTATGCAGAGACAATACGTACCACCTTTAACCATCGCTATACACCCACCTGTCTATGAGACAACAAAACAGGTTTTCATCGGTTTGTCTTCCTGACTTTTTTCTGGCTTATTCGTCATGTTTAAATAGCACCTTATATATATATATATATTCGGGTGAAAACTGATCTGTGAATAATATAATGCTCAACAGATCAGCCGGGTTTGGGGAGTTCATTCTGGCTAGAAACTCCTGGTTGCAGAATATCGCTTGGTCACAAATTGTGTTACCTGTTCAACTGCTAGCTAATGCAGTATAGGGAAACGCTGTTTAGTAATTAGAAAAATGGAACGGTAGTAAACAAAACCATAGCCGAAATTTAATTGTGTTCTGCAGCATAATCAACAATCACGAACAAGGCCACGTCATCTGTAACTAAATGGTTAAAAACATAGCAATATAGTTATGAATCGTTTATTCTGTTCGGTCACGAATGTGTGGCATTTAAACATACATACAGTATGCGGGACAAAGTTATACTGACAGTTTATCTTCTGTTAATATAAAAGCGTGTGCAACGGTATTCGCATACTACTATCTGCAGTACGTGTTGGATAGAATAACTAAAGACTATTCCCTCGCGATTTCATTATATTTGTTTACATCGCCAGTGTGTCAGAAATGTCCAGCAAAATTTGCTATGAAGTGTCTGCACGCTTGAAGAACATTAGTAAAGGGCGGTTTAGTCTCATAATTTGAGTAGATCATCCTGACACGTTTAAGACAACCGTTTCACAGACAGCACAACTGAAGTTGCGTCATTCTGTGTTTAGAATGCTGGTTGGATTGGCTGATTAACCACAGAATCTGGAGTTTCGGTAGCCTTCTTAAGCCAGTAATCCCCAGAGGTTTTAATTGATTCGAAATCCAGAAGGCAAGGTACCTATCTCAAACTTTTATTGCCGTCGGAAAGTAGTCATGCTTCTAATATGCAGAATATGAGAAGTTCCGTATCATCTTATGGGCAGTTGATTGTTTCCTGCATTTTTATCAGAGTGAATGATAGAAAAAACGATACATTGTGGTAATTTAGACTATTGCAGTTTGAATTCTACCATGAGTTGCCAGTTTACTCATACCGGCTGTTGAAAATATGTGCCAAACAAACATTGACCGTTTATCGTTGACGTGTTTGTGAGAACAAGCCGGTGTTTCTGGCGGTTGTGTTGATAAATAATTCCAGGCGTCCTGACTATCGAAATCGATTTTTCGTCTCTAACTGTAATAACGTATCGTTAATCAGTTCAAAAAGCAAGCTTAATATATTTCATTGCATTGCTGCAGTTGATGCAGATTAAACTTGATTTGGTTAATAATCCTCTTGCGCAACATCATAGTGACCATTCCACAGTTCGGATTCAGACCCTCTGTTCAGACACGGATTTTATTAATTCGGTCTTTATGGTTCTGTTGGATGTCGGTCTAATGATTAGTCGTTCATCTCATTCTGATAAAGCAAATGGATGTTCTTTTTACTCATTCTTTACTTGGTATGGGTTATATCTGATGACGACTTACAACACTTTATGGTGGACTTAAAAGTTTTTGTACGTGTAAGAAATTTCCCTCTTTCCGGTTGTGTCATTTACTGGCTCGTGTCATACTGAGATGTATGAGAGTTTAAGTTCGGTTTTTGGCTCACAGTGCTACTCATGGCGTGGGCTTCACCTGTTGGTTAATTCGCCTACGATGTGTTCAATGGCAACCAATAACATGACTTTGCAGGTGTGGTTTTACCTCCGTTGACACATTGTTGACAAGACCGACGTCACAATAGAGGGTATGGAATCAATGGTTCAGAGAGCGTAAAAATTTAGGGTTCCCACTGCACAACAACAGGCAGGATGAAACTTGAGAATGATCTGTTTCGATGATACATCTTGCAATGGACTAAGACAACTTCCGCTTCACAAATCCTAGGGCAGTTGCCCGTTAGGCCATCGTGCCTACC
>LUCH01000681.1:9017-33191 GCA_013368495.1 Paragonimus heterotremus | reverse complement strand
CTGAGGAAGCTGTTTGTATTTTGATGACGACCTTTATTGCGTTACTATAGTCCACGCGCCTAGTGACTGAGGAAGCTGTTTGTATTTTGATGACGGCCTTTATTGCGTTGCTATAGTCCACCCAGAAGGTTTCATCACCTACTGTTCACTTTTGATCAGATGGGAGGGGATGGAACGCTTGACCAATCATGCCTGGATTTACTTTAAGCATTGTGTGTAATGTCCCCCAATTCGTTTTAAAATTCACTTGAAACTCCGACCTACGTAAACTGCAGTGCCAAAAAATGCGAGTGAACTGGGGCTAAAGAGAGATGAACTAAGAGTCTGTCTGTCTTATTAAACCGGTTAACTGGGGATGTGTTGAAGCGGATCTAATTGTGTGACCGTGTTTATTTGTTAAGAATTTTGCGACCTTTTGACTTTTGAACAACACTCAGCTAGGCATGAGTTTCTTTTTTACGTCTTGCTTTTCAGGTGTGAGTGATGTTTAGATTACGTAGTTGGCAACAATTAGTTACGCGTTATCAGTCTCACTGGAATAGTTTTGCATGAGTCCAAACATTCTGTCCAGTATACTCATTACTTACCTAAGCGAAGGGCAATTTTCCCGTCGAATTTCGCTCAAGAAACGGGCTCGGAAACACCGTATCGTAGGGTTCATGACATTAACAACTTTACTGTATGTTTACGGATAGTCACAGCAGAAGGTAAAAGTCTGATCAACATATTCTAACACACACCGGAATCTCGCCTGTTCCTCACGTATCTGACTTCTTCTGGGCTTAGTGGGCCGACGTAAGATTAAGCCATTGCGTAACTTGGACGTAACAGACGGCAAAATGATGCTCCTGAGATTGTTGCATAGACTACATGCCCCATTTTTGAAAATGGAAATTACTTTTGATAAGCATTAATCACAAAGCACCTTTTCAGTCTTCCAAATCGTCTGGAGAAGTTTTGTCAGTTTTGATATCAATCTCTGTCAGCCATTATTGAAAAAAATAAGAAGACAGAAGATCTGGTCTAAGAGCCCTATTGCTATTCCATAACTTAAACTCCATAGCTACTTCCACTTTGGACGGAGGACAGTCTGGAACGTAATAATTGACCACTTGGGTGCCGTCGTCCACACGGTCTGCTTAAAACCAGCTAAACTTTTCTTCAATGTTCAGTCCACCTGTCAAATCGATATGATTGGCTGGTGATAACTGAATCATGTGTCTCGCTTACAACGACTCGACGACCAGTACAACCACGGTTAAGAGAAAACAGCTATCTGTTACGCCCAGATAAGAAGTCTCGTTCCATCTCTTTCAACTGTTCGACCAGGTGGTGCTAACGGTTCTTGCACAAGACTTCCATCGGCAGGTGTTTGGGTTCTTTACGGTCAACGTCGTATTCAAAATCTGATAGGATTGAGCGACGTTTGTTCACAAGCTTTAGTTACTTAGCAGAAAACCAGTTTCGTCTGGACTACACAGTCCATTCTGGACATAACTTTTCATTAGAAGCCTTCAGAATTGCTACAATTCATTCCCAGTGTTCGTTAAGTCCTCTCATCTGACTCAAACTGGACAGTCTGTCCATCAGTGCCTCCTGGTAAGCGTTATTCACACGCCAATCGCTCGAACACCAGTTAGATATCTTGCGTTTGCATGCGTTACCTCTGAGAAAATGACGAAACGAAAGGGAAACGCACAACACTGTGATGCGTGTCTAGATTGTCGTTCCACGACAGCCTTGAACACAGTAACGCCACTTGTAACTGACCGCTATGTGATCTAGTAACGTTAAGGGTTCAGAAGCACAGGGAAGTCTCTTTGTAACACAACGCCTCTTCTCATGTTGGGATGCGATTCTCAGAATATAGAGAGAGTGAGAGGTGCACAGCTGCAGAGATCTTTTGTCAGTCAGTACGTTGTGCCTGGACCTCAAACCTATCTCTCACCCTTCATTCCTCTGGAAAAAGACGACCAAGCTCAGCATTAAAATCCCTGGCTAGTATGATGACGTCAGAGTTTTTGATCTACCTCAGAAGGTCAACGAGGGTGTCATAGAATGCATCTTTTATAGCGTTCGAACAGCCGTCCGTTGGAGCATACCCGGATATACTGAGAACACAGCGCTTTTCTGATTTCCGCCGACAGACTTTAACCGATGTATTGAGCTTGACGGCGCGCGAGCGACGGTTCACTAGGATCCGGTCAAGCAACCATTACTTTGCTCTGGAACTCAAGGCGATTCTCACCCCAACTCGACCGCAAAATTCAGCTTGCTGCGACATCACATACTCTGAGAGAGAAGCTCTTGAATCGACAGTTATCGAGAGCTGAGTTCAAGTGGATAACAGTGCCATAATCGTAGACTCGCGTTTCTGACACGCAACACACACAACCCTTCAAGCTTGGGAGAACAGCTTGCTGGCCGACTTGTCGTAGAGTGTGAACAATCAAGACGTCAGTGTTTACCGACTGTTTCAAGTTGAGCATCACCTATAATTAATCACAGCCGTCGCATTCCCATAGACTTTCCAGTCGGCCCCTTTCGAACAGCAGAAGCACTAGACTCGAGTTTCGCTCTCATAAGAGCTCATCAGTATTGCATATCCTTGACACGGGCGGAACTAGAAATCCGGCCACGCTTTCATGAGCAGGCAACCGTGTTTACCACTGCGCCATTGACCTCACATTCGGCACGACCGAATTATCATACGTGAATGCTCAACCACTTTCGCTTGTGAGTAATGATCAGGTTGCCCGATCGTCTCGATAGGAGACACAGTTACTGTTTGTTAACTCCAATCGATAACCCCGTGATTAGGACTTCCTAGACAGGTTGAAATCTCCGATCTTATTAAGCCTGCTAGGCGATACTTTAGATTACCGATGAGTAGTCGGGGATTTGGTTTGTTTCACGTTGAACATCACCCACAATTGGTCGCAGCCTCCGCAGCCTTTGCCGGTTGTCTTGGCTTCACTAAACTATTATGGTCTGAAGGCACATGAAAGGCAGACAACTTGGGAGACACAATAGAAGGAGAAAGTCGTAGTGGATGAATGCTGTCACTGTCGGGAGAAACGATAAACCTGGAAATTTCCCGGTCGCTTATGCTGTGAAAGGGGGTTAACTTGAGGGACCCCGCCCAGAGTTTTTGGCCCAAAACTCTGACATGCGAGACAACAGGAAACGTAATTTTCTTGGGAGACCCTATCCAGAACTGATGACTCTAGAGTTCGGCTCACTTGATAGCGAGAGGTTTGCCTAGTCCGACAAGGCGGTGAATAACACATTACTGTCTGATTCTGAGCACTGCTGCCCGCACTGGATGTATTCGAATCTACATCAGGCTTTGAGATTATACCGAATGATTTTCGATCGCACTAGGTAATGCACCGGCGTCCACGATCAACGGTTAGGTGAACAGAGTGCTCTGTATTTGAGGGTATCTTTTCTAACCCCCTGCTCCCTGATACGGAAGACAGCAGTGCAGCGAATATAGAAGTAGTTCTGTTGTATGCTAATAGAATCGTGCCTCACTATCCAAACACTCCCAGGTGGTCAGTGGTGCAGCACAAAATCCTATGCGTGCAGCTGCTTTTCGTTTGATTGCTCCGCTTTGGCTAATCTGACAAGGTTGCACCTGGAACGACGAAAGTTCCTTTCAACATAAATCTCCTGATCGATGCCGTGCACAGGCCTGACCACTATGTAAGGGTAGCAGAAAAGGTCAGGGTGACTACTTCTTTGGACATTTTAATGACTGCCGTCCAACTCTGACCGTGCTGTTCACAAACACGCAGCTGTGGTGTTAGCACTGGAAACTGGTTTTAATCTAACTGCGTTCTTTTCGTACGCTCGCTACCCGGTAAGATTTTTGTATAATTACCTGCGTTTGAGCATCCTCGGCAATGCACACAGTATCAAAATCCAGAAATTCGCTGACCCTGTTGACCTTGAGTGGTGCAAGAGTAAGCCATTTTTATACGTACATGGTAGGTAGCTATGGCAGTATACTCGAATGGTGAAGGTAATCACAATAATCAGCCACTTATATCCTTTATCTATGCCCCTTGATTACTCCGTGAACATTACGAAGATGTTTTGTGCCACAGTTGCTGATTTACCGATAGTCTATGCGTAAACCAGTATTTATGCGGTCGACACCCCAGTTTGCACATGTTACACCTATATACCGCCAGTCTGAATTAAACTGATCGATTCAGAGGAAGTTCCAGGTTCCCCACAAATGCAGTCAGTCACAAGTGAGATCCAAAGAGAATACCGTTAATCTGGAGATTTTGCCATGCGTTAGTGGAGAAGACCAAGAGACACTTTGAAAGCGCGGCAAAAGATGCAGCACGTAACTCCATCGAAACAAGACCAAGGTCAGCAGTATGATCACCGCCGAAAAGTGCTTCACAGAGTGAGTCATCAGCTGCCGTTGATGTCTTGTTAAAGGCTATACCATGGATGCTTAACCGAACTGCATGAATGACGTATAAGGAAACGATGGACTCATCTCACGGAAACAGCAGCAAATACAGCATCGAATGATATTGACTGAAACTAATGTTTTCTGAACTCATCTCGCCTGTGTCACTTCCAAGAGTTTACTCCACCTAGACGGAGCAAATTCAATGGAACAACAGAAACGTGTTCACCAAAGCAAGAAAATACACTCCAAACGGATGCAAAACGATAGGTATTGGCTGATTGTACTGGAGGCATTTTTAGTCCCTGGTGTGAGTGGATTGATTACGTTGAAAAGTAATCAAGACTAACTTTTAGGTTCAGATGGTGAAACACTTCCATTCGCCATTTTTCGTCTAACCGGCAGACGGAATACATCAAAACAGTAATCTAACTGGTGCTTTTGCACAGGACGAAGGTGGCATACTTCTTTGGGAGGTTAACATTTTGGACTGGTCAAGTTGTGTGACAGGCTTACATGGGAGCTAAGGTATACAACTCGACGACCAAGTTGACGGTTGCTTTTGAGCAAATATGAGGAACTTTGGTTTCAGTTTACTGCAGTTTCTTGTCAGGGTTATTTTTACTAAAGTTACACAATCCCGTTGCAAATTTGTGATGCACGGATCACCTAACAGTGTCGTGGCTGTGTTACATTTGTGTGTATACTTCACTTTTTCATGCGACTCTATTTTATTGCATTCTAGAAAGTTTTACGTTTGTTGCTCTAGGACATCAATGTAGACTGGACAAGGGGAATACCAGAAAGAGCCATAGCATAAAAATTCCAAGCTCGTGGTATGACTATACAACTCAGCTGATAGAGTGTTTGCCGTGTAGAGGCATGCGATCCACATCGCTGATAAGATTCTCGTTGATGTTTAAACTTTTCACATTTAGTTCCCTTCCTAGTTAAAATATATTCAGAATTATTTGCTAGTAATATCTTGTAGGTGCTCAGTAGCAGTGCTAGATGATATCACCATTAGCTGTCCGAGATAACACTGTCACGACGGTTAATAACTTTGATATTCTGCTAGATACTACTTAAGAAAAGGTTCGACTCTAGCCTAAAGTTGTATATTTCACACTCAAGTCATTTTCAAGCCATCTACCAGTAATGAAGGGAATATTGCCGAAAGCCTCAGTGGCTGTAACTTAGTTTTTACAGCTGGAATGTCGTGACAGTTGCGGATCCTCCTTTATTCAAAGTATCCTATAGGAGATTAGGTGGATAGGTCAACTTTGCAGTTCTGTTAATGTTTTTGTGTGCAACTACCGCTCATCAAAGCTGTTTGACTCTGATGTGACTATGTGCTTGTCGGCATAATCTAGCTGGCAGGCTAACTTTGAGAACAAACGGACCTTTCCGGTCCAACCGCAGAATCTGTAGTAAGTCCGTGTTCACCTTTTGGATTCCTGTGAAAGTCCATCCATCGTCTGCTTGAAGCGGATGCGGACACTAGGTTATGCTGTTTAATTGCATACAGCAAATGAAGCGTCTCCCGAAAACACACACTTCAAGAAGTTAATTTCGCCGTGCTGTGTAAGTACCAGTGAAATGACGTTCAGTCTCTGAAGCTGGAGATTGACCATGTAGCGGTCCCCTCGACATTATGTGTTGCTCCACGGTTAAGGGTTGGAATGCCTAAATGCGGTGTCTTCGCTCAGATAACTTTATCTATTTGTTGAACTCCGATCGTGATTGCGGTCAGAAAGGATAAAAGAACATCGCACAATTGCGGTGATTACTAGTCCGCCTCGTCTTCTCTATTAGTCTATGAAACTGCTCAAGGGGAGCCAGAGGATTTCATGAGTGCTGTGCAAAAAAGAAAACATTTTCATAAGATATATCCGGTGGATGCCTACCTGCAGATTCCGCTGGTCCTAATTTTTTAGCTGTTGCCAGCAACTAGCACTTTTTGAGGTTCGTTACAAAACACCTTATCGCCTTTTAGCTGCATGTATCTTTCGGCAACTTTTGGGGAGAGATCGACACGGTGGTCAGCAATTTTGAGGAGGATGTTGACATTAACAAGACGACGCACTGAGCTTCATGGTGGTTAAGGGGAATCAAAATTATCATCCGATGAAGTGACTGGTTGGAATAGATATGTCGACCTGGGCTTCAGTATGATACCCATAACTACGGAACTGGGATTCCTTGGCTTTGTAGTGGACCCTGAGGGTTGCAACCGGTTGCAATCCGTCATAAGTTAATGAATGTGATGAAGCCGTTGGAAGATCAAGGAGACTTGTCGTTCATTGTAGGATGAAATGCCTACAGTACACCTTTGTCCGAAATTTCATGGTGGAGGTGTAACTATTGTTCTTTCTTAATCATCTGACTTATGGAAACAAATTAAGGATGAGATCGCTCATGACATTAAATATTTCAACATTGAAAGTCGACTGCAAGTATCTTTACCGCCATTCGAATGTAGCATGCAGAAAACAGGTGCCTCTTGAAACTGGAATCGGAGCTGTTCTGAAACAAGAGGGGCATCTAGTTATCTCTCATTCTCTGTGTCACAAAACGAGAAGTAGAAGTACTTGTTAGAAGCCAAGTCTACGACATCGGAGGACAGTCAGTCACTAAATGTCTTGTTTACTCCAAAGATATTGCACACTTTATAAACTGTATTAACCAAAATTAGTTACTGTTTACCAATAATTCAAATAAGTTTTTTGAAAAATGTTCTACTACTGGGCGTTGGCGATGTGCCGTGTTCATTGCACTTAAAACTACAACATCGAACGGTCAAGACAACCTCACCTGCTGGCTTTCAATTAGAATATTTCTTATTTGCTGTAGCGGAGCTATTAAAATTCAGTGTATGAACAGCCTGTATCTCAAGGGGAACACCTGAGCGAGCAGACACCAAAGTGATCTTTGCTTTCCACAATAATAGTACTTCAAAGCGAAGTAGAAGCATGGAATTTATTTTCATACCTGGAGGAAGTCTGTTTAACTTGAGGTGCCACAATGGTAGCATCACCCTGTGCTCACCACACAGCAAAGCCGCTTTGAACTCTGAGCACAAAGACTACTTGGATGTTGAAGAGTTGAAGTCGCTTAACTTTGCACGTGTTGAAAAAATAAGCTAGACAAAGTTGTCTACTCAACGATCAGGGACTGCGAAGCATGCCTCAGTAAAGTCTAGCCAGAAGCAGAGAGTTAGACCGTATTATCTAAAAACTACATACCCCGGTAGTGCGTGCACACTGAATTTTGCTGTCTGTCCCTGATCCTATACTTCATGTTTCCACACTTTAACTTGGTAGAAGTCTTTCCGTTGAGCACACTTACCATCTCTTTGGTGGCCAAAGCGTTACGAAATTGCTTCGTATACGAGAGTAATCCCCGGGTGTTTATAATAGGAAACCATTTGCAGTACTGTGCACACCGCAATAAAGTCCTGGTACAACAAAACTCGATGCTGACAGCTTCGCATGACACTACGCCATTCCTGTCCCGAAGATGCTTTGAGAATTTGGTACACACATCAAAGACTGCAACTGTTTTCGCAGGCCCAAAAAGCTGTTGGAGCTCAGAAACTCTTTTGAATACCATTTAATCATAAACTAGAATGTAACTCAAACCACTACCAAATAAATTTTGATCGTGTTTTTCAAATCGAAGTGCCTGAGACCGTTTCCATGCTGGATTGACTTTAGCGCCTCAACGTACCACTAAAGTAACCAACTTTCTCCGGCTCGTAGAGTCAGTACTCAGAAACTGAGCCAGTCAATAGTTGGGAACAAGGAACTCAAGGATGTTAACACACATCCACTTCATCTGAACGAGGTTTATTTCATAATCTCGCCGGACAGCATTACATTGAACGAGGTACCAAACGACAATCATCCAACGAGAATTGAAGACGACGTATTCGAGGCATCTTCCACCTCAACCATCATCTCAACTGCTGCCATACATTCGCTACTCATCCTCATCGTTACTTGCGGTATTAACAATCTGGTACTGACAGTCCATAGTATGTAGTCCTTTCCATTTTGGTAGGGGTTTTTTGATTCTTGAATCTTCTCCTCTTGTGTTCTGGTACTTTTATATTTAACCCACTAGTCTTTTGGAAATGTCAATCGTTTGTTTTCTATCCTATTAAGTCTTTCTTATTTGACGTACGTCTGCAAGGAACAATAAGCATCAAGGATAGATGAGACGGAATGGAATCCAAGGATGCCTGCCCTACCGGACGCGGGTTCAGTAGAACTGCAATGTGTTCGCGTGCTTACCGTCTAACTTTTGGGTCGCTGCTACGAGTTTGAGTGCTGTGGCATCGCAACCATCACACTCCCGTCACCGAATGTTTGAGTGGAGTGTGTGTGGAGTAGATACATCGAGAATGACGTTACTTTGAGAAAGGGGGTTCAACAAATTATTTTGGGTGAGAGTAGGCATGTACGACCACGAACCAGATGCTTATTATATGATGTACACATACATCGCAAACTAAAGCCAAAGTACCGCTAACGCCTCATGTTACATAACATCCTCCTTCGAAAAATCTTTCTGCACTATCCTGAGGCCTGATCGACATGTGTTAATATTCAGCCGATCAGTCGACCGTACCGAGGTGGCTGGCCGTAAGTGAACCAATCCGTCAGTATTTGTGTCCTTGATACTGTAATCTCCCAGGGAAAGTTCAGCTCTGCAAGACTCGTAAGATAAGGGCAAACCTAAAAGGTCTGCTTCATATTCTAAACCTATCCGCCTTAAAATGACACCTGAATTCTTGACGATCGCCGGGGTACTTAAATCCTACCAGTAGGGTCTCCTTACCCTTAACAGGCCTCCAGATGATGTCCAACTTCTCACGGTTGATCTTGATCTTGACAAGTTCAGTGACCTTCTCGAATTTCGTAAGAAAAATCCGAAAGTCACCTTCTTTAAACGGCTGCACCAAAGGTATCTTCACACTCTAATTGCCTGTGGTACCAATGATTGTGTCCTAAACACTGTTGGCCATAAGGATAATTTATTTCAAAACCTGACACCTACTGTATACAGCTTTACTGCTGTGAATAAAAACCTTCATTTACACTCAGTGATGGACTCAGTTTTTTTCCAACTGATCAGTATCGGATTGGGTATTTATTCAGGTTCCAGTCATCCACCCATATTTTTGAGTACTCAAGGTGGATGGTGATTTTACTTGCATCTCACCCAAACCAGGAAACTACCCTCAGTATACCCATTCAGACAACAGCCCACTCAAGGATGTCGTGAACAGTTCATTACATTAAGAGGGGGGCCGATGTCTATTCAGACTAAATGCATCCAGCAGTTTTCGTCAGTCGCGATTGGTAACAGTTTCGGTTCATGAGATGTGCATACTTTCTGTACTGATTGGAACCACCCATGATCGGGAGCTTGTATTCATGACATGGACAGTCAAAGATTGTGAGTAACTAAGTTGTTACACATCATTCCGTCAGTCCTTACGTAATACGAGCGAATATGCATAGACAGACCAGCGCTGAATTTATACACCTGTCACATTCTGAACAGATGTACTTGACCTCCATCTTCTATGCACTGGTGGATTTCAGCTCGGAGACACTGACGATAGTCGAATTTTTAAACGGTTGCAATAAGTATGTTGAAACGTAGGTTACAGAATGTTCTTCAGGGCAGATTAACTTGCCATGTGCTACACCATGCGCGTGGTAAAACTACTTACCTGATAAGTACGAACGAAGCTGATTAATCGTCAGTTTTCCCACAGTTAAAACATGCGTAAAAAGTTGAACGTGATGTGGTGCATGATTTAGTCTCATTCAGATTGACAACATTCTCCGCTGACAGTTGTACGTAGTGATATATTAAAACTTGAATAATAACGCGTTGGTAACATCTTGAACGTGTCATCCAAGAAACTAAAACGCAACCGGACCAGGGTTAAATTTAAATGCTGTTGGCATCCGGTGGAAGTGATCGTTATGCTTTGTCTTCACAGCCAGGCGGTCGAATTAAATAGTACACTTGTTTAACTACAAAGTTACCTACAGATTTTCAGAGCATTTTGTCAGCTGCAACATTTGTACATCTCGTACGATTTGATTCTGACTGCTTAATCATTTCCGTCAAAACAGTCGTTCAGGTTTAGATTTAACCTAGCTATTCGCTATCCGTCATATTGAGAGTGAGAACTTTGATCAAACATATGAGGATATGTAAACGAGGGTACTGTATGAATGTGTTGAACAAAGTGGACCTTAACTCAAGTGTGAATCGACCAGCAGGTAGAACAATGGACTGCCGGATAATGACAGATGAGTAGCATTTTGTTCCAGAAGTGTTCATAACAACAAATTAACTCCTAATCAATAAGGGCCGTCAAAGGCGTTAATATGAAACTGGATACAGCGATCAGCAGTTCGTCGGAAACAAGGAGAAATGTGAAGCAACCTTTTAGTGTTTGTGGAGAATAGAGAAGCTTAGTTAAGGGGAAAGTAGAACTACCGTTGTCAATAGAGAGGTAGGGATCCATAAAATTAAAACGTCCCAGGCCACATCAGACACCGTGATCATTTTTAATATTGTAATCGAAAGAGGTTACTTTTTTTATCTGTTACGTTTCCTTTTCCAAGCTGAACTCAGTTTATTATTGATGTTTCCTTGTGACTCTGGACGCACCCATCAGTGACCCATAGATTGCTGACAGACGTTTTTCAGACGAGTGGATCCAGTAACTCACAGCTGATCACTTCGACCTATTTAATTTACCTCAACACTGCATACTTCGAAGGACTGAAATGGTTTCAGCATAAGGGTCAGAGAAGCGTAACAAGTGAAGACTGATACTCATATACCTTTCAGTAATGCAAGCTTAGTGGTCCTATGGTCTAGTGAATAAATGGCCAAAACCTCATTCTGGCGCTCAGTCATTGGTAACGGATAGGATTTGGCAACATGCGTGGAGTCAACCGCTTACTTATTCACCCATGGTCTCGAATACCAATCACCTACAAAAGTCACTCACAGAACACTTATTACAGTTCATTACATTAAGTGGACGGGCTACGGTGGCTACATTCACGAGATTTGAAAATTCTAATTGTATGATGTTTTTTGTTGCATTCCATGACCACTTTCGTATTTTATAAGTGGGAGGGTCAGTATTTCAATTAAAAACCTTATTGTTACGGGTGATGATGTTCTTTTCCATTCAGCTGTTAATGTCATACAAATTAGGTATAGTGAAACAGCCAGGCGAAAAGAGATGACAAATAACGAAACTTCGAAACATTGCTACAAATGGACTGATAACAAGCGAGCTTGATCGAAACGAACTGGGCGGTGACTATAACTTAGCTAAAAGATAATTTTCAGTACGGTGTTCCCTGTGAGAACATTTTCTTCAGGGATGGATGACTTACGTGGATAAATCAGTTCTATGGACCAAGAATGAGTCGAAGAAACACTGTGGACACCCTCAACGACAGCTACCTTTGAGAAAGTAAGGGTACATCACTAAGGAGGTTAAAATTATGGTTCAGGCCCCACTAGATTAAACTAAGTTATTTCGGCCGGATTTTCCTAAGGGCTTTATCACCGGTTAATCGGTTGACAAATTACACTACGGTGATATGTGTGGTAAATAAAATGTAATCATTCAGTACATGCAAACTTCGGCCTGACGAACAAACAATGGGAAAATAATATGAAAGCAGTAGAGAGATGTGGGAAGTGACAAAAATTCGGCGTTGAACAGGTGAAAAATAATTAAAAAAACAAAGGTAAAATCATTAATCAGCCATTATACAGTAAATTACTGAGATAATGTCAAATTAATTACCATCTGTTTCTGGACATAGAGGAGTGATTTCTTAATGTGTGTATCTGGCGCTACGGGAAAATGTAAAGTGCATTCGTTCACTGTCTGATAAACAACACGGAAGTCATTCAGAATTTCTTTGTATTACCAGATGTAAGCAAGTGCCTTGTTGTGACACTCTTTGGGATGGTCAATATCTTCAGTTTTCCAGTTTTGCTGTTATTGCATACAAACGGGGTTTGGTTACGACAATGTTTCACAGAGCCAGGCGTATTTGCACACCGGATACTCTGCAGACAGAGCAGGAATTGCTGACAAAAACTTTACTAGCAAATGGATACCCCGACAAATTCATTGAGGTGCATAGTACGGCCAAGAAGAGTACTGAGCCCATACTGACAGCTCAAAAGGAGGATGTTTTCTTATTCTTGCCATTCAAGGGTGATCATCTAACCAATGATATAAAGCACAAATTAAAGTCTGCCCTGGCTCGAACATATGCGGCTGCGCAGTTACGTTTATTTCAAACCAACAGAGGACCAGTTCTTTGCAATCGCGAAAGTAGTTTGTCAAATTGTTCTGTCTCCCATGTTGTGTACCAGTTCATTTGCAGTTGCAGTGACGTTTACATAGGCAGAACAGATCGAAAACTACCACAGCGAGTCGCCGAACACATCCCGAAGTGGTTCAGACAACATCTGACGCATCAGCCTCAGCTTGGTGCACTGACTGCTCGAAATCAAACCTCATCGACTACTAAACACCTCATGACAACAGGTCACCAAGTTGATCCACTGAACTCATTCAAGATATCGTTGCGCAATCGAAACCCGAAGTTGTTGGCTTTTTGCTAAGCGATGCTCATCCGAACCTACCAGCCAATGTTATGTGCACAAAAGTGGTTGAGACAACCTATCGGGTTGCCATGGTCGTGATTACATAATAATTGATGTGCTTGTAGGCGTGTCTACTCCCTGTTTGCCTTAATCTATATGATGTATACAATTGGCATTTTTTACGTTTGCGACTGATGAGAGTAAATGAAATGTTAGCATATCGCAACATATGTCTTCCTTCTGCTCTGATGAGCTCTTAATAGTCCTGGTTTTAGTATTCAGAAGTCAACTGGGGATGTGTTCCGAGATTCGGATGTGTAATTTCATCACCATGCTTTCTACGTACTGCAGTTCAAATGCACTAGTAAATTCACAAAATGATTTGGTTCGGCGATTGTTGGCACCAAATATTTTGTTGGAGATGGAGACACGCGAGTTGTTGAAGGCAGCACAATCAGCGTAGCTGACTTAAACATGTAGCTCAGTGCGGAATTCAGTTTTCGTTTTATCAAGAGTGCTACATCATCACCTATGAACAGTGAAGATATATACACCGACTTGCATGATAGTGTTGTGGGGTTCATATTCAAAATGGCTACCCCATACAGTTTGTCAAAAAACATCCAAAACCAATCAACTGCAGACCAGACGTCACAGTTGGCTGCTAAACCAATCCAGATGGATGGCAGTCATTCTGGCAAGGTCAGTAATGGTAAACTAACAATACAGTGTACAGATACTATGCAACAACAGACTTTGAAGGTCGAAGCTTCAAAACAATGATAAAAATAACGAAAAGCACACAGACTAAGGCCAACGTTTAACTACGACATGAACACAAGTTACGTAGGCAAAAGAGAAACTGGCATGGTAGGTGCTGTGCTTCACATAGGAACATCATTTGTGTTGAAGTGATTCACGACATAACAGTGACACGTATTTTTTACATCAATGTCAATGTTAGCTCAGATTTTCCAGTCAGTTGTACTCCTCGAATATGCCATTTCAGAAAACTTCACCTTGCTTCCAGACACCAAATGCCTAATCAACTTCAGAGTTTGTCATCTCACTACTGTAGGCTTCGGATTGGATGACATTTGTATCGACTGATTTTGTTCTCTGTTAATTTTTGTCAGAGAGTACATGGGGATACTTATTGTGCAAAGTGGAGGTGTTGAAAACCCACCTTTCAAGAGCTATGAATGTCGTCTATTGAACTTCATGTTATCGTTAGTCAGTGTACCTTTTGCTCTCTTTGACCGGCGCATGTCATGAGCATTTCCTGTAACGCGTCTCAATAACTTAGGTAGAATAAAGTCATTATAATCTAAAGATGAACATATGAGCCGGTTTTGTAGTTATGAGCCATCAAGAGTACAAGAACAAGGTGAACGAAATTCTCGCGCATTTAAGCGAATTCAGATCCCTAAGTAGGTCAGATAATATGTCACGGGTGAATTGATAGATATGCTGAGAGTTATAGATGCTTTTATTACACTGTCCTTTCACTGTTGATTAAATGTGTAATTTGATCTTATTCATTCCTAACCTTCTGACCACTCATTGTTAATATATCATACCTTCCCACTTTCTATTTGACACAGACCTACTTTATTAGACTGTAGAGGCGAACAACGCATGTTGATCGATTTCTATCTCAGCAAATGACGGTTTGGCTTTATGTGACCTTCACCTTTCATGTCCTTGTTCCATATTGGCTATTAGTAAGTCTCTTGTCGCTCCCTCATTTTTATCCACGACACGTGAAATGTTCGTCTTTCTTTTGCTCCATGAGCTTCTGTTTCATTGAGTTATTACAGTCCATCACACAGAACCACTTTTGAACATATTTGCTTGACGTCAGTCCGTATATTTCGTACGGATCCAGTATTTAGATTTTTTCTGCCCAAACAGTAAATTTGATTGAATAACTTCTGGTGTACTTGGAGTTACGATAAGACCTTAGAGTTAAACAATCATTGGATGCTACTATTGCAGTTTAAAACCATTTATAATGATGGAACAAAAAGAAAGCTTGAAACTAGGATTGAGCAGCATATTTTATAATGGCTGAAAGATGAATTAGCTCACTATCGGTGAGCGACATAGCGAACATGAAATGTCACTTTACCCACCACAAGGCGCTTGCTGACCACAGGTCACAAAGTTAGCGTTACATCATCGTTTACATTTCTAATGAATGTCCACAATTTACAACTAACTGGTTATGCCCAATCTTTCTTTATCACTCGTCGGTAGTCCGTCATTCGTTAAGTGACTTGAATTTAGTTGTGAGAACAAATCACACTCCGATTAGACGTGTACTTTCGGACGCTTTACCCAAGATCTGGTGTTGTTTGTTTTGTGTTCGCCTCGTGCCTATGATAGACTTGAGCGTACAGTATGAATTCATATAGTAATTTATGTCCTCTGACTATTCTATTTGGCTTTGTAATTATTGTTTGAGAATGATTTTAAATAATGGCTTTTTTGCTTACTGTCACTTCACAGCCTCTTTCCCGACTGGCAACCCCGAGCGTTTTTCTAAAATGTTCCTTCTATACTTCAGGTAAATCAACTGTCGAATCCAAATGCGACCGTTCATCCTTCTTCTAATGAATCTACATTTCTTCATTTTGCATGCTGCTATCTTTCTGTTTTATTCCCATAAATTTTTGTCTTGGTCCGTGAGAGTCCAGCTTTTAGTTAAATCGGGAAAGTGTTTCTTATTTATGCTTTTGGAGAGTTCAGCACAGTTTCCGTCAAATCTTTGATTCTCCTTCCAGTTCTTCACTGGTAGAGTGGTGGCTCTGAAACCATCGACAGGGTTTATCAAATCACAGAAATAAATAGATGTTGTATGCAGTCTCGATTAATTGGGTTTCTACGCCACTACGGTATCAGAATTCCTCATTATTTAATAACAGGATAACGGATAACAAGTTGCAATGCTCTCAAGTGGGTACAACTTTTGAACAAAAAAATATTCAGATTGAGTAAAAAATGAGCAAGGCATAAACTACCACGATTTTTACTACACTTATTATTTCACTTTATAGATGAAATTCGCACCGAAATTTTGCCCGTAAGTTTTCAAAACAGAATGTGACAAATTACGAATTTACAACTACCACTTTATGGGGGTGTATAGTTCAGAATCAATAAAATTTGAGGATAAAACATGGCTGCTTAAATTTTAAACCGATGACTGTTCGTTATTCACCCAGTCAGTATGTAAACAGCGATTTCTCAAGATGTGAAACTCATTTTTTGCTTGCTGACCAGATTCATCAAGCAATAACCTGCATGTGGCACGTGTGTGTAGCAACAAAACATTAGTGACTTTCACCGATTGATTCAACTAAACATTGGTGTATTAATGGGAGAAACGATAGCTTTTATCACTAATTTTGAAAAATCAACCCAGTGTTCCATTGTTATTTTTTCACCTCATTAAAATACGTTCAGTCTTTTTAAGTTTGGCGCGGTACATTCGGAGTATTTGTGAAAAATCTTAAAGAGAACCAAAATATCCAATTTACTTCGCATACAAACTCATGGTTCATTTTCAAGCGTTTTGCATTCAGACAACACCCCGGTTCACAATTTGCACAAGTTTGGGTGCTTTGCGCAACAGCGTGCTAATCGCCTTGATTAATCCGCTCTCACCGACGGTTATATTGGTTTGAACCCAGTTCGTTCACTGGACCTCTGAACAAACTTTAAACAGAACGGTTTACTTGGTATCAAAGTGCAAAAAATGACGTGTTTTTCAGTACGAAGCTCCGTACTTATCTTGATCTTAGAACCTTATATTATGCACTTTTGGTCTGTCTAAAAATCCATTAATTAGTTTTTGTCTCAAACACGCACTATTTTGGCCTCTTTTGTTGTTTCACATGATTTGACAATCAGCCTATTTCCTATCGATCCCTGCTTGGAAAAAATTAGATGCCAAATCAAAACAACAGTGTAGATGTCTTGAAACACTTATAATAAACTCCTTTAATGAATATAGAGAAAAAGTGTTTCGTGTTGTTGGACATTATAGTGCTGAAAGACCATACTCATCCTGTTCGATAATTCATAACGGTTTGAATTTTGTTTATAACATCTTGAATAACGTCCACATTCTATCTGAGCTTTCATATCCAGATAGAATTTCCAGTAAAATCGTTTTAAGAAGTGCTGAGTTAGTGTTTTCCCCTTCTTACAGTAAGTCATTGGTACACACCTTAGCTACGACCTCGATCAGAACTTAGAACAAAGTTCCAGTCAGATAACTGTGCTGATTCTCGAGTCAGTGACTTCAGATTAGGAATAACAACAAGACGTGATGCGTCGGTGGTCGCCTGGCTACTTTGGAGACAAAAGACCAGTCCGTTCATGCTACACCATGCTCAAAACATCAGTTTGTGTTGTCAAATTTCAGTCTTGATAATGGTGAGTAAACTGCGTCCAAGATTGTGTTAGTTTATTGCTGAATGTTATCTGATTTTATTGCAACGTTGCTAACATTTTAATGAATTTTCGCCTTACTGACTACCGCTGTCAGTACCGCAGTACTGATTGCAGTGACTGCATGGTTCGTGGTTTCACAGGTGTCAGGCAGCTGTAAGATTGAAAAAGAGTACTTCCTTGACCACTGGAACATCTGTGGTAACTATTTTATACGTTACACAGTTTTCACGGTCTCGGTTGCCTGTTGACCTGGACTGACTGAATTTTCCTCTAGACATCCGGAGTAAGTGCCAGGTTCACCCCTAACCAATAATGTGAATAACACAGAAGAAAGAAGTTTATCAGTTTAGAACGAGATAAATTTTTAAAACATTTAATTCTGTTCAGTATTCTGCACGAAAGTAGCATAGTAAATGTATGACTTATCGATACGGCAAATTCATTAATGCAGACGTAAGCCACTGGCCGATTATCTAACTCCCTTAAATGATTGATGTATACAATAAATTGTACTAGGAACTCGTTGTGGATGAAGCAACAAAGAATTATTTCACCTATTATATTATTCCTGTTCGAGACTCGGCAATGGGACTTCTATGATCACCTTGAAAATATGACGTTACTAATGTACCATTCTGAGAACAAACCTTATTGTGTGAATATCGTGTTCGCCCCGGATAGGCTATTAAATCGAAAATATGATTACAAAACTGCAGCGGGTTCTCGTCTATGGCATACAACATTTGTAGTGGAGTGGAGTCATGAATTTCTCGCACAGTTCAGTTCCACTTGATGAAAAAACTTGGAAAACCGAGTTAAAATATTTGGTTGGTGCTTAAATTACAAATCTGTCTACGCACTCATAGAACTAGCGGTTGTTTACACTGTTGATACCATACCACCTACACGAAGTTTACACTAATTCAAGTCTTATAATGATCGATCACTCTACCTTTTTAATCAAGTACTTTTTAAGTTGTGCTTTTATGTGACCTCATTAATTCATATTTGTACTGCCTGCTTATCTTGAATTTGATTGGATACAAAGTTACAAGGGTATACCATTTGGACGTAAATAAAACAGATCATCTTGAGTAAATTCGGTTTAACTAATGTGGTCATTGTTGTATTGACAAAAGAGGTTTAGTTGACTTGCCAGCATTAGCCCAACCTTAAAACAAAATTAGTTGTTCAAGACCAAATGATTTTCGCTGCAATCTGCCCTATTTGAGCTTCTGCAACTGATGTCAGTTACCAAAATGTATGTTATCGTTGTTTTCATTAGCAGTTATGGTTACCATAAATTTCTTGATCTCTCGTGAACGCCTGTAGTCGACAGGGAATTTCTTGTAAAACTGTACGTCTTGGATACCACAGAATTTTGGAATGTACTTTCCAAGATTTCGTTATACTTACTCCCATATCGCTACTTAAATTAATTTTTACGGATCTTTTTCAGGAAACAAAAGCTATCTTAGCTGCGTTACTTGTTCTACGTGACCCTGTGGTCTAGTGCATAAGTGCTTAGACTACGATCTACCGCTTATTCGCGGGTCATGGGTTCGATCCTCTGGCGTGCGTGGTGCTGATGAGGCCCAACTAGGTCGAAACAGCTGTCCACCCCGTCCCTAGTGGTCAATGGGACCATCCGGTTCAAAAGGCTATCTTATTGTGTTGAACCTTTGTGACAGCCTTTTACCCATGTACATTGTCACTGCTGTTTTATGCACACGAGGACGAAAACGTGCAATTACTTCACCAGCTCAAAAATCCGCGCAAATGAAGAAGACAGAGACAGTGTGCGGTAACTCCGATTTGTTCTTGTTACTGATCAAATTCAAAAAGTGAAGAGAAAACAAACTAGACGCTCGATGGCCATATCACATATCGTATCAGATGTTTCGATCAGTGTATAGACCGCACTCTACATGTGGTGTATTGTTCAAGAGAACAAGACAGATGAGCTGTGGGTGGATGTAATACTGTCGGCAATGGGTGGGGGTTTGTTTCCAGTCAAAATCGGATAAGGTGGGTCAACATCTTACGCTGTGTAGGCTGGGTTCAGTCGACCAATGGATACGGATTCGCTTCGTCCGGACCTTTTGATGATGAAAGTGTTTTGTCGCGCTTAGTCACTTTAAAGGGGCCTAGCTATTGATATCGTAGTTGCAGTGGTTTCCTAAGGATACCTTTGAGTATGAACACAAATTTACAGGTGAACAAATCCGGAGACTTTTGTTCTCGGCGCCAGTGTTGACGGGTTGGTGTGAAACGAAGGCCGGACATGTATTGTCGTAAACGTGAAAGGTAATCTGTACCTGGGTCTGAATGTGTCGAGGATTGAATCAATTCCCCCGGGGAGTGCAAGTTGGTACCATAAGCTTCGATCCGTAGTGATTGTAGATGGCACACCAAAATTAGCGATCCATTGTTCCAAAAAGGTTTTAGCAACTGTCTCCGTTGAAACATCTCTAATGGGTACAGCCAAAGGCCAAGGGGTAAAACGATCGATTGCCGTCAGTGTATACGTACAATCGTTCGAGGGTGGTTGTGGATGAAAGATGTCAAGGTATGCGTGAAGAAAGTAGGCGCCGGGCTGGGAGAATGTTGCAGGTGTGATAACTGTCTGTCTGTGCATTTCACTCCTTCGGCACTGGATACACTGGTATGACCAGAGGCGAACATCTTTGTTCATAGAGGACCAAACAAAACTTTGTGCAATCAACTCCAGTGTGCTGTGTTTTCCAGGGTGGGATAAGCCGTGGAAATGACTAAAAACATTACGTCAATAAGATGAGGTCAAGGTGTACCAGTTGAAGTATCGCATAAACTGTGCGCAATCATTTGGCCAAATTCAATGAAATTAATCGCGCAGACGTTAAAGGAAATCGTATTCAAGCATTGCGTAAAGTATTTCTTAAATTTTCCTAACTCTGGGAATAATTTAGTCAACCCGTTTAGTATAGTATCGATAAGTCACTCGAGCGAATGTTATTCACACTCCTTGTGTATCGTGTTTTCTAGGCTAACAGTAAGCGTTTTCACTTAATGTTCTGCTAGGAAATAGCTAGAACTTTGTAAATACCTTTACCGGCCTCGGAGTTAGTGCAAGTTTGAAAAAACACAGTTTCCAGGTCTATTTGTTGCGTTTGTATCCTGCTCACAACAGTTAAAAACACGGGCCTCAAAAACGAAGCAGAGAAACTTAAATAACTTCTGGAGTCCTATTACATTGTTTTAACTTTATCCCATGTTATGAGTAGTTTAATTTTACGCACTGTTGATAACTCTAATCATTAATGCCTAATTATACGAACGCAACAATATATTATGGAAAGTATTCGTCGTAAATGCGACTGATGATGGCAGAAATTGTTTTCGAAATTTCACTTATATATTTATTATAGAGTTTAGTGATGTTTCTGTTGTTCTTCATTATACAGAATTTCCTAATCATACTTTCTTCTAGATTTCCAAGGACTGAGCTATGAGAGGAGTTTCACTAATATCATGTGAGCAATTATAAAGAATGAGTTTTTGCTTATAAATGATAAATATTACTGTTGGATTTGTTGAAGTTCTTCTGGTATGTTTGTCGTCTTTCGTCTGGTATGATGCGGAATCATGAACTCGTAGAGGTGTGTTTGGTTTGATTGTAGAAAGCCTAGAAAGCCTTATTTCTTTGCTATGTACAGTAAACGATCATAACGAATTTTGTACCATAATTGCACATAAAATGTTCACTTTCCCCTTTTTACAACTATCATTGTTTATCTGCCAAAACTTTCTCTTTGGTGTTGTTTGACACGTTCTCATCTTCATCTGTACCCGATTGTTTTAATGAGGTCATTTCCCGTTGACTGGTAGCTATTTGTGAACACGTGCTTAGTTGCTCTATTTTAAACTCCTTTGCTGGATAATTTGTGTACACGGTCGATTCACATTCAAGGTGAGACAGTACCTTTGTTGTAATTTTATCAAACAGTGCCGTATAAATTCCAATCCTTTCGATCGACTTTTTGGACTTGGAAGATAGTCCCGTTAACCCGACCATCTGACTAAGCGTTATTGAAATTGTCAACTACGCGTTATTGAGTGGATTACCTTAAATCGCCAGGAACGATTTAACGATTTGTTTCATTGTGCTCACAATGAGTATTGAGAATGTGGGGGTCAGTCAAAATTGTATTCCGTCCATTCGAATATCTAATTATCAAGAACAGCATTCACGCTAACACAAAACAAATGTTGGCCCCATGGTCAACTTAGACTGAAAATATGCAAGGAACTAACTGGTGTGCATACTTTAAATAAGTTTAGCAAACATCCAAAACTCGGTGATGTCAATGGTGACGAACATTTCATCACAAACAACCAGTGAGACTATGAAATTAAAAATGTTCAGTGGATTCTGTTGATACATGCTACTTATATCAACACAGTGATAAATTGGAATTATTCAAACTCCACTTTGTAAATAATCATAGTGCCTTAACCGATGGTATTCCATTTTTATTTATTATTCTGCTGCATGACTGTTTTTATAAAATTATTTAAAATTGTTGTTTAAAGCGAACTCATGTCTTAAGGATGCGTTATAGCAAACATTGGATTTTTTGTTAGAATTTTTAAACTGGCATTTGCTAATTTATTCTTATTTTAGGTATGCACTTTACAGTGTTTAGAGAAATTTTTAAATAATCCTTAGTTAACTCCTCTTGGAGTGTAACTGTGTTTGATGTTTTAATCCACGTATTACTGGTGTTGTGATCCAAGAACGCGGATGACACAAGGGTTGTTTATTCGACAGAGCAATACATGGGTTGAGTATTTAAACAAAACCAGACACAAAACCACTCATTTGCACGCGGTATTCGACCTCAGACCGTCTCGGTTGCCACAAACGTCAATGTTCAGTTCCATTAAGTAGCAGTCACCATTATGAATGATGCTGCACTCTGATGCTCCTTCCCGCATTTTTCCTGTGCCTTGTACGATGTCAAAATATATGCTCTACACCTGCTACTGAATAGCCACGGTATGAGTAACATAATACGATCGCTCATCTTCACTGCACTGGAGCGATTCATTTGAAAACTTTTGTGCAGTGGAAACCCGATGAAATTTCACTTGCCCAGATTTAAATACATCAGAACGTCAAGCGGAATGGATTAAAACAAATGGTTAACTCAGATCAATAGAGCACGAGAGAAAAATATTCGTGTGTTTTACGGGGGATTTCACGCCAGCTTCTGAATGTGGATCCGACGTTCGGGATGACATGGAATTCACCTATTAACCGTTGACCTACAAATTTGTAATGACTGCTTCGCCGATAGCGTTGTAGAAATGTTCTTTCAATATTGTGTATCGAAGAAGAACGTGACAACCAACGAACTGATTTTAAATCAGTCCATCCACTAAATTACGTTTGTCTAAGGGCGATTCCATCAAACTGTGTACACATATTTAATTGTGACAAACACAACATCGTTAATTTTCTGGAAGCTTTTGTATATAATGATTGCATGTAACTAAACGCTGTAAGCAAAATGTGGTGTTCTAGTACTGTCTTATTCTAACATGAGTTTTTATCAGGTAACATCACAGTATATCGTTCACCTTGAAGGTGATAAAGAAATCAAGGCATTATGAATTTAATCCAATTCAAACACCAAAAGTTTTTGTTTCAAATTATGTTAATTTGAGCTGAATGCCGCTGTTGCACACTGCACGTAGATTGCAACAATAGAGGCAGCATAGTCGGTTCAATTGACCTTAGTTATGCGGTCTGTAAAGAAAAACTCTTAACTTCTGAGGCTGTTTGGAGCATAAATTGATAAGCAGTCATTAACTGTGTTTCGTTGTGCCTTTATGCAATGGACAGTAATATAGCAGTGCAACTAAAACTCTCGCAGTTAGGTGAGTCGTTCAAGGACTAAAAACATCGAAAATGTTGTGTTGACAACAATGACTTAGTAATGAGAAACTTGATAAATACAAATAGAACATGAGGCATAGCAAACGTAGGCTTTTGGGTAGATCTAATCAGAACAACTGAAGCGACTAAACGATTTTTCTTCTTCTGATATTAGGTTAGGGTGAGTGATCGAGTGATACTGGCCTCGGCAGTGGCTAACATTCGTTTGGGAACGAATTTTGACGGATTCGATGGAACTTTGTAGATAACGGTGAATGATCGATCTATGTTTACCTAATGATTTCTGTCTGCCAGATTACTTCCAATAGCATTTGTAGTCTAATTTTTCATCTGTCTTCATTCATGGTGAAAGATGTTTCCTGATTCTTCTAAACAAATACCGAATCGTACGATCCGATATTTTACCAGTTCAGATGCTCACATCCGCTGCTCAGTTTCAATTCCGGACTGGATTAAGATTAGTCTTTCTATTTCTCGGACGTCTCTTTGGGTAGAAGGACTGATGGAAGTTTGAAACACTCCGTTTATCGTAAGAATACTTTTCTGGTTTTACTAACGTAAACTACAAACAAAACCTGATCAAATGTTCAATGAACAGAATTGAAACAACCTGTTCGATAGGTACTTTGGGACGCGCGTTAGAGTTTATAGCTTGTTCTCTACA
>LUCH01000680.1:111097-172158 GCA_013368495.1 Paragonimus heterotremus | reverse complement strand
GAGAATAACACAACGTTATGAGCAAGTTGTAATACTCTACGTTTCAACCACCTCGGGTGGCCTTCCTCAGGAGTGTTGTAATCGAAATCACATTAACAAAGGTTCCTTTGTTAATGTGATTTCGATTACAACACTCCTGAGGAAGGCCACCCGAGGTGGTTGAAACGTAGAGTATTACAACTTGCTCATAACGTTGTGTTATTCTCAATCCATTCATGGACTTTTTTATTGGCTGTTGTAACCAGTAACGGATAAGAACAGAGATGAGTAGAGAGTAGTCACGGTGTCCATATGGTGAGTTGATCAGCCCTCTGTCTACCAGGTGGCTATCGTTAGTAGTGACTAAATCGAGTAGAGAGGGATTCTGACCAGAACAATATTGCGTCCGGGCGTTGACATACTGTGTCCGCGCTCTCCGTCGTATCAGCGTTGATAAAGAGGTCCAGAATCCGCTCTCACATTCCTGGTGGGAGACTGATGCCCAGTTCATTTTCGGTGCATTAAAGTGGCCCATTATAAGCGGATGAGTAAAGTTTTGTTGACCTAGGAAGTTGTCTAGTTTCACAAGAAGAGTGTCGTCATCAGGGACGTCAGATGAGGAAGAACGGTAGATAAACCCCAGTGGGAGTGGGCACGACGTCACTGATTATGCGTATGTCAACGTCCCTGCAGGATGATTGACCAGCCCTTTCGGTGTTGCAACTTGCGACCACTGTGCACCCGCTAGATTCCATTTTCTCGGGGTATGTTTCATAATTTTCTCCCACGGAAAATTTGACTTCTTCCTCTGCCGGATGCAGGATGTGAAGGGAGGCAGTGTGCGCAGTTTTGCAGAGACACTGATAGAAATGGTTTGTGGGGTGTGCCAATAAAATGCCTTTTGATTTATGCGCGGCATCCCCAAAAGGTCCGTATCGTTCCGAATTCTTGGAAGAAAGAACTTTCTATGAGGCCCCTTGACGGTTTTTGGTGCGGGTAACTCGGAGATTGGCATCTGTGCGGTGTCTTGAACACTTTTACTCGTGCTTGGGGCGTCAACCGTTGGGATGGTGACTACTGAAACAGCGTTCCCGCTTTGGACAATGCGGGGTGCCAGCCCATCCACGCTGTGCAACTTTATGCAGAGTAGGTTTGACAAGAACGCGTCCACCAGGGGCATATGTAGTCTACGTTCCCAACGCATGACCCAAGCAAGCTCACCATCATACGTATTGAAATTTGCCAGCAGACTCTCCGATTCGGGGCATGCTGGCTGTGTTCTGAACAGCGAAAACAACACCACTTAATTCTTCGTCATGACCTCTAAAAAGCGAATTATGTACCAGCGCTACCCCGAAGTCCGTACGCCCCCCTTGAGACTCCGGTGTGTCATCTCAGGAGCTCCACGGCTGCCAGACCACGGGTCATCAATATGGCTCGATGTTAGTGACATCTCAGCGCCGGTTGGGCACAATGCCTCAGACAATTATATCTTATAGCGTGTTTGTGTTTCATGTTCAGAATACCGAGTTGCAGCCCTGATGCTATGGGTGTGTGCGATGACGGGGCTGCCGCGGTGAATGCAGTGGACTCAACATATGAACGGAGTGTTATGGCTCCCGTTGAAAGGTAATTTCGTTTAATTCTTCTGCACTTTGCAGAACTCGATTCAGGTCACGATGTTTGCAAACAAGGAGGTTGTTTCGGCGCCGACCAACGCATGCCGACTGCAGGTTACGTAGTCTTAATACTCAATGTTTGTTGAGCGCCAGCCTCATCAACGGAGCCGATGTATTCCACAGACGTCTTCGTATGTTGGAGAGCGAATCGGCTAGGTTTACTGCTGTAGCCTCTTGGCGTTTTGAGGAGAGCTGTCTTGGGCTAACTCTGAGACTTATGCGCAGCAGAAGCAGAAGAAAACGTTTAAAGGTGCCAAGACTATACTGATCAAGTTAGCACGAGGCGGTGTTCTGAAGGGCCGTATGAACTGAGTATGTCGTACACCTGCTGTTTTGGTGAAGGACGGCTCCTCGGTAGAAAACTTTCGGTGGAAGTGTGAACGTTAGAGGAAGCATTCAAAAAGCATGTAGTGTGCGTTCACACTAGTGATTGCTCCATCCAACTGACCTCGGTTATGGGTAACGCCTAAGTATGCAGCATGAATTCGCATTAGTGGCTGCTCTGTCCGGTTGACTTAAGCTATGATCAACGTGGATAAGAAGAACACGGGAGAAAGCAGGGTAAACTTGTAGTTGGATCGTTCAGGATAAGTTACACTGATCTCCTTCAATTCTGGCTAAAAACAGACGTCTTGCTGACACTCATCAGTGAAGTCTGCATCCGGCGATAACAGATCAACAGTCATTGGAGTCATAAGCGTCCGTGATAAGAAGATTGAAGGTTTGTAGCTGAAATGGTAAAAGTGGGCATCAATGCTTATGTTGGATGAATAGCGAGCACCAAATTTGGTCATTATCCGTCGGATAAGTGAGCATTGGCTCACGTGCACGTGGCAAGCCACATACGCACGTTGTTACTGATAGGGTGAGACGTGTTTTCCGTGTTTACATCATACCGTGGGTAGAAGCAACCATGGGACAACGTCAGGTGCAATCACTTTTAGCAGTGACATTTTGCCAATCGCTCTCTACCAGAAATACGATCGAGGGAGCAGACCGAACATATATTTTGGATTGATAGCTAACAAATAAACGTGGCAGAATAGTTTTCCTTAGGACTGTCTGTGATATTTCGTGCACAATGCAATGCAATCGCAGCGTGGTCAAAAATTACAGACTCGATTATATCCCCAAAACCATGCGAAAGTGAGCGTTTTTGCAAGGATGGAATATGTACTTGTCCACGATAATTCCGATGGAAGCATTTTCGGAACGTAAAATCGATTAGGAAAGCCAACCTGATGCTTTCATCGGAAAAAGGGCAACACAGTCTTCTCAACAAAAAATGCGAATATGAACAACTTTTAGGTATAACTGATGTTTTTCATTGCAACACGACTATTCTACTCAACGGAATCTATATATCTCTCCCGTAACGTGCTTATTAATATTTCGTGAAGATTTTGAAAATCTCCGTTCGCACCCAAATGGCCATTCCCAACTCGTTTTGGCCTTGAAGCACGATATCGGCGAACAACGCAATTGCCCTTGCTAGTTGCATAATGGCCACTCACCGATGTTTCAAACATATGGAACCGGCGACAACTTCCTGGTAGCAACTCAGTGCTTCATCAAGCAGCACGATTTTGTCGGTCGTATTCGCCCACGGATAGCTGCTGAACGATTCGGCAGTGTTTTCCAGCACATCGTGAACAACAGCAGTCCAAGTTGGCAACAGAGAGCAGCGGCTTTCTTCAAATCTCCCATCTTCCTGGATTCAGCAGGATCGCATGGAAACGAGTGACTTGGGCAGTTGAGAGACTCTCAGTGCACACGCAGGCCAATCGAGAGCTGTCCGTTGATGCCACCGTGATGCCATTCATAGTAATCGGAGGTGGCAGGTACCCCACAGAGTCGATAAAGATATCTGGATCTGCGACTGCTACTTTTCCGTGGAGTTTGTTCTGCCATGTATGCATGTTTTTTTTCCGTATCGTCACATATGTCGACAGTGCGATAATTATTTTGTTTGTCGTCGTTTGTGCTAGACCAGAAAATGTCCCAATTACCCCAGTGTGGATTGATGAACTCAACGAAATCACACATATACTCGCTTTTACATTTGAAACACCACAGAAGAGCCAGGCCAGATCATCCGGACTGTCAGCGTTCAGCGAACTCGGATTACTGCCATAAGTTGCTTGTGTGAGGCGCTTTCATAGTGACGGAAATATTTGGGGTATTCCCCAATTGCTTTTGCCATTCGAAATATATCGCGTGACACTGATGCCACTAACTTGCCATTGGTTACAACAGTCCGGCAAAACCTTGTGATACCAAAGAGGATCGTCAGAGAGTAAGTTCAATAATATGGTCGGTTTCCTTCCAAGCATAAATAAGTGGAAAACTCCAATGAAGCGTATGTTGTGGCACGTTTCAACGAAACCGCAAAATGAAATTCTTAGACGATTTATGAAAACTGGTGGGCAGTAGGAGTTTTTCAGATAGATCGAACTTTCCCCGAAATCGATGGCGGCTGTCACATCTTCATAGATATTCCAGTCGGCCCCTTTCGAAAAGAAGTACTAGACTCGAGTTTCACTCTAATAAAACTGCTCGGTAGTGTATATCGTCGTCATTACCGGGAATAAATTTTCGGCCGCGGGCGAGAGTGATTGAGCGTTCACATATGGTAGTTCGGTCGTGTCCTGTGTGAGGTCAGTGGCACAATGGTAAGCACGGTTGCCCCATCAAAGTGTGGCCGGAATTCTGTTCCGAACAGTGGCGAGGATATGCAACACTAGCGAGCTCTAATGGGAGTGAGGTCCGAGCCTAGTGTTTTTGTCGAAATGTGCTGGCTGGAAATTCTATAGGAATGTGACAGCTGCGATCGATTGTGAGTGATGTTCAGTCTACATGATATATCAAAAACTGCTTACCTTATGGAATCTAGCATCATCGCACATAGACGGTGTTCCAATGGTCCATTGCACGTAAACCACTTCCGTTTGGCGAATCAGCTTGGCAATGAACGACGGGAAAGCGTTTCGAAGAGAAGCCAGATAATTACATAAACTTCCACAAATACCGGGAGGACTAAAAAATTTCAATGGGAAATCTGCAATAGTTTCCTCACCAGTAGTTCACAAAGTGCGACAAATGCAGAGAAACACGGGAGTAGATTTGCCGTCAGGCTGACATCACGGAAATTTAGTGTACGAATGCTTACACTTGTACACGTGGGACCGTGGTTGTCGAACAATAACGTATCTGCATAACTCGCATGGCATCACATTCGGGATTCGCTGAGTACAATTGCAAGACTTCGCGGATATTTCATTATCGTTGTGGTGCATGTCATATTGGAAAGACCAACATGGAGCAGTCACACAACTTTCAAGTTGAACGGCCAAAAGTATATCCTAGGAATAGTTGTCCGACTGTTGCTGACTAGCAGCATTTCATGGAGATGGTTGGAAGCTTCAGTTGTACGCATAAAGTTAGGTAGAAAGTCAAAAATAAGTTTGTAATCAGGATGCATTCGGATGATTCACGCAATTTGCGAAAGAGGCAAGGTAGGGCAGACCCTCATAACGGGCTTATTAAGTCGAGCCACCTGTTGGAAGTGGAAGGAGAATATTGCTTGTTGTTAGAGGGGAAATTCTGAGGTTTACGTTTTTCATCCCCGAAGGTTCCTTCCAACTTTGTCCCAGATCTACCAATGTCATCTTAGCTGACGCCACTCGCAAGGTAAACTATGGTGGATTTATACTATGGCCTGTCATGTGACAGAAATAGCTGTGAAGTTATTTTACGCGTTGATGCCTAGCGGAACGACGGCCAGTTACCGAATAGTTTTAGAACGTGAGTTCAAAATGTTGACCTACAGATCAGCTGTTCAAACACTAGTCATTGATCGTTCGACTGCTGCGTGGCAAGCAGTCCGCGTTGTTTACCCCAGGTGTGCCGCGGTATTTTGTTGCTTTCAATTAATGAACGATGTCTTTCGCCGCTGTCTTCGCCTGGTAGATTTGGACACTTTTTAAAGAAGCCGCATTTATCAGTGGACGCGCAACGTGGTCTTTAGGGGAAAGTTTTCGCTGTTTAACAGGTCACTACGAGCTAAAGAGTCTGTTAGGCCGGACGAATTCTGGTGTTTTCGAAAAGCTTGGTTGCTCTGTAAATACGGCTAGGCGGTTGTGTTTGGTAACTATGAAACCAACCGGATGGGGGACGAGAATAAACCCATTGGACAGTGTGTGTGTTATCCAAACATTGCTGAAAAATCGAAGAGTATGTTTGCTGACCACCTGTGCTCTGGTGACATAGAACTTGTGAAACTGTCCAAACCACCAACCAGATATGAGCATTCCTCTCCATTTCGGAAACCTTAACCGGAGTGTTCCAGATGTTTTTTCCCTAGGCACCATGATATTCTGGAATTTGGGGATGTAGCCTACGAAAAAGAGAATAAATATATTTATTGTAATACACATGGCACGTTTCATGTTATCAGTGAGAAAAATGATAGATGGACTGTTGCCTTTTTTCTCAATGGCTATTACCCTGCAATCATGACAGCGCGATTTTTCGCGTGGTTGACAAACCGATTGACAAGTTAGCAGAGGAGTGAAGGTGGGCGCTACCTGCCAATGTTCCTGTTGACGTTCCATTCACTGAGGTGTCTGAACCTGGGGTATGCGAGCTAATTCTTGTCGCGCATCCACGTTTAGATAGGAATAGTAACACGGAGGACGTATGCAAAGAGACTGCTGTCACCTTGGTCATGTAGCAACACCTCGTGACATAAACGGGCCGTTACCAAAGCACCTTATGGACGACAGACTGCGCAAATAGACGTTAAGAAGTCGTTCAATAATTTGCGGCCAGAGGATAAAACGGGACAGGCCGGGAACTAGTACGGCTGCTTTTCTGTTCCAGCGGAGGGGCCACAAAGACAGCGAATCAAGAAGTACCTGGTTACTAGCACAAATATCCCTCTCATGATTATCTGATCTCATCAACTGGCAAGGCGGTGCCTGAGTCCGATGAGTTGAGTTATATGCTTGCTACTCCAAAAAGCGTGTCTCGGTTGTTCTCTCGGGGCGTGTAGTCCACACTTGGAAGTTCAGCGACTGATGATAGTTTGCCACAAACTAACGTTGTGAGGGATAGCTTGGAGGCAGCACATATCAGGTGCGTTACTGAATGTGGCATGAACCAATTTGCAATGAGGGTGAGGGAGCATGTTATAGGAAAGATGGCCTCGAAACCTGTAAACAGTAGTCTGCCAGATTTATTGCCTAAAGGGGGATCCCGTGGACATGGACGAGGACAACGTGAACCGCGTCTAGTACTGTCGGTGCTCATGTGCCAAATTTTGGCGGTCAGATGCAAACTTCACCTGCGTGGACCACGAGATGTTTAAGCAACCCAAGTGAAGTGCACAAGCACACGTTGTACAGGAACAGGGGAACTCCCCGCTGTCCTATTCTGGACAAATAAGAATGACCCCACGGCCCACTTCAGGGGACTTTACAACCTAGTTTGCAACATCAGCCCTGACTACTTATTGTGAACTTGTGTATGTTTGTTTGTTGAGGATAGAGTTGAGGTCCATGGAGTCTTATTTCAGTGGCAGCCCCATAGATGCTTAAGCGATTGGACATGTAGTATTCCGTGGGTAGACGATGACGATGAATCTACTGACCATTTCTAGCATCTTGGCGTGGTGGTCAAGCTTTCTACCGTGCTGACTCCAACCTCCATCCTTGCGGGTTCAACCGTTTTAGATTGGCCAGAGGACAGCAGCCAATCAATGGGCGGATGTGTTCGTTGTGTATTGTGCCAGTGTGTTGTGTTTTTGTTCGGCCTGACGTTTCCGTCTGCCCGGTGTTATTCTGTGTGTATGTTGGTGTGTATGCTGGTTTGTGTAAAATTATTGTTCCCGTGTTAGTGTGCTGAATCTCTTGGGGTGTGGCTGTTAAACCTGTTCTAGGTGGTTATTGCTGTCGCGCATGTATATATGCATTACCTGTTGTCTTGGGGTGTAGACTCCTACTGAGGGCCTAGTCGCCCTTCTGTGAAGGTCCGGGCGTTCTGGCAGTATCCACAGTTCACGTAAAACTTGGCGTCTCAACGTAAACCGAATAATACACTGCGTCGACCATCGCGCAGGATGAACGGGCAGCCCTATCTGCTGCACATAACGTGTTGGATAGGCAAACATATGCTGCTGCAGGCCACTCATTTTCATAATGTCCCCCCAACATGAATCCCCGAGCAGATGATGCTCACTAAATTCTGAACACCTCGAAGACCAACCTGAGGCAGACCCGGGGACGCAAGACGCTCCGTGTTGAAATATATGGTGTGCCCACGCAGCTGGATCGATGCAGCACAACAGGATGGCCAGAACGGCGCACCGCACTGACCGATGGGATTGACGCAACAGCATTGAGCGGGCCAAGGATTGAGGGCCATGGTGAGTTACGGAAAGTAGGTGCCGGGCACACCAATTGCTGGATAGGTCATCCGACAGACGATGATCGGGAGCATGACGTCTGTTTCGCAGTCGCTGATCATATCAGTGCTTTTTATGACAGACGAACCATAAGGCGTCAGCCGTCGAACGCTCTCTATGCATCCGCGACTAATTCGAGGTAAGTGTGCTACATTTGTTGGCAAAGGACCAGTTTTATGATCAACTTTCCACCACAATCCGGTCGATGCCGGTAGGTGATCGGCCGTATGTTCTGGACGACTTGAACGCTCGGGTCGGGTGCTACTCAGTAGCATGGCCGGGAGTCCTCGGACCCTCAGCGTTGATTCAATCAACCAGAACGGTAATCGTTTGCTCCACTTGTGTGCTACTCATAAGCTGGTCATCATAAACACCCGATTTCAGCCGGACGCGAACGACAGCATGACTTTGACTCATCCACGAAGCAGACATCCCCATTTGCTGTCCGCATGATTGCTTGGCAGCACGATATTCGCGAGGTGCGTATCGCACGAGTGATGCGCGGCGCTGGTTGGAGAACCAATCGTGAGCAAGTCAGGACTAAATTATTTGTCGATGTTCTTAAGCCTGTCTAGTGTGGATCATCTGGAGAACGGTGGTAATTGGATATTACACGATTAGATACCTGCGAGACGACGACTGATTTTCAATGTGCAGTTTCCGCTTGTCTGCAAAAAGCCCATGTATCCACTTACCCTGAGGGTGTGTGGCAATTCACTAAAGAACGGATCACATCCGCAGCCGATAAGTGAAGTGTCAGAAACGTCCAGAGCGGTTCGGCGGAATCAACTTGGCTATCTCCTTACTAGTGTGGAGAGAGAATACCGCACTTGCCGACCCCATAGTAGATCCAGACAGTGAAGCGAATAAGACGACGTTCCGAAATATCCGCCGTCAACCGGCCGAGCGCGGTCGCGGATTCAAGGACAACTGATGGAATGGACAGGGTTAGTGAATTCATGGCTTTGCAGATCGTCAACAACATGTGGAATCCTACGATTCGCTCTAGGCGAACTCCAGTCTGTCGTGTTGGTCCACCGATGCACTGGTAGACGTAGGCACTGGCCGTTCGTGCATCCAGCCAGAGGACATCATCAAGGTATGACGCAAACATTCTGGTAGCTTACCAACCCGCCGTGCTACCATTGATGAGGTGACCATGAACAGCCTGCCGCACCGGGTTATCAAGGCTTCACTTGTTCTCGCTCCGGATTTACTACAGTTGCAAAGGGCTCTTAGTCGGCCGCGGAACAGGAAGGCTGTAGGCGAAGATGGACTGCCAGGTGAGATCCTGACTAATGGCGGATCGTCGTTGGAAAGTGCACCGCTCCAGCTGGTTCATTGCGCTTGAAACCGCGACGCGATACTGCAAGAACTCAAGGCTACCCTAATCGTATCATCGTCTAAAGATGAGAGTAACAAGCAATGCCCTGAGAGCTATCAAGGCATATGTCTGCTCACCTGCGCGGGCAAGGTGTTTGCCAGAATCTTTCTGAACCGGCTGAATACCAAATTCATGGAGACAAGTATTCCTGAGCAGCAACGTAGATTCCCGGCGAGTCGGAGTACGGTCGACCTGGTGTTCACTGCTCGATCAATTCAGGAGAAATGCAGGGAGCGGTACCAGCTCCTGTATGCCCTCTCCGTAGACTTCGCTAAGGTCTTCAGTTACGTAATCCGCGAGACGTTGTCGACAGTGCTTGGTGAGTTTGGATGTCCAGGGAAGTTCGTCAGTTTGATCAGACTGTTGCATGTGGGTATGAGGGTGAAGTATAATCGTATGAATCGACCTGTCACGATGTTGACTTTTTCAGTGGTGTGAGATAGGGTTGTGTCCTAGCCCCAGCTCCATGTAGTTCATATCTGACTGCCATGGTAACCGTCGCTTTTCAAAAACCCGGTAAAGACGGCGATGAGGTTGAATGTCGGATGGATGGACGCTTGCTAAGTATCCGACGCCTCGGCGCTCCAAGCCGCCTACACGCAGTAAAGACTGATTACATCGACTAACCATGGCTTTTGCGACAGTAGCATCCAAGTTTGGATCATCCATCAACAAAGGTAAGACATTTTCTTTACGTCGGCCTTCTCCGGGTAGAGGCGCTGTTTTCTTCACCTGCGCCGAAGATTTGCATCAATAGGAGTGCTGTCGATAGGTTTACAAATATCTGCCGCCTGGGTAGCAATCTGTCTACCGATCTGTCTATGGACCGCGAGTCGATGGCTCGTATGGCAAACGTTGATATTGCTTTCCAGCGTATTAAAGGACGTGTTTGGAAGGACCACATCCTGATGCTGAGCACTGAGCTCTCTGTCTGCCGCTCAATGGTGCTATCTATACTGTTGTACGGTAGTGAAATTTGGAGATTGTACCAGCGGACTGCGCACTCTTCGAGCCGTTTTCATTTGCAATGGCTAGGAGGCATCTTGGGTATTTTGGGGATCGGACAGTGAGGTACTCAGGCCAGCGGGCAAGAACGAAGTGGAAGCCGTTTTTACGCTGAATCAGCTTTGCTGGGAAGGGCACGTCCGACGGATGGGCGATGATCGAATTCCGAAGCAGCTGCTCAATGGACGACAGAAATCAGGTGAGCGAAATCCTGTTCGTCAAAAGATGAGATACCAGGATGATGCTCAAGCAAGCACTTCGCGTTGTAAAATTGATTGTAGATGTTTGGAAGAACTAGCGTTGAGACGGACAGTCAGAGGGAATACGATTCGGACAGGCGTCCGCGAGTTGAACGAGCAGCAATTGCGCGGCCGTGAAAGAAGGCACGCAGTACGCGAGGGAACGATCGGTACCATACGTCGTGTCGAAATGACTGCGACGTTGCGATGTATGCGGTCGCAAATGTGCTGGCAGCCTTGGATTAGTAGGTCATCATCGTACTTACTATGGGCGGTACTCGAAAAGAGGACGAGTGCCTCAGGCTCAGGTAGATCTTATCATTATACATATTTTACTTCTTTTAATTATCGCATCGACCTAAAACCATGGTCGTTTGGCGACTAAGCTGCTCCTCTCTCCAAAAACTTTGATGTCTGCGGTCTTTTACCCATTCCTTTCCTCAGCCATATCGGTACGCCGTGGGGTGAATGGTTTGCCTGTTCTTCTTGTAATCTAACCTGAATGTTGTTTTTTATCCTTATCTCTTAGAATGCACTAACATGTTCTCTTATGCGGAGGTGTTTCTTGCGGTGCGTTTTACACACATTTGTTTTCAGTTTAGATCATCTCATTGCAGCTTCTACTTCTGTTTATTCTCCAAAAAATATGGAGTTCCTTTTCGTGCCAGCCTGTCAACTGGCTATCCAACGTTGATAGGCTGGACACAATGGACTGACTAACGCACCTACAACCCTAATCCTTTCTCACCTACGCCGAATGGGTGGTGTGTGGGTGGCGCAGCAGTTGCTGCAGCGCCAGCCACTTGCGGTGATGGTCAAGCACGGGCACCCTTCGCCCTCGGTCATTCTGATATGATAATCCCACCAGGATGCCGCAAACCACATATATATATGTAAATGTTAGACGTATAACGATATTACAGCTTTTCGTTATCCTATGCCCTAATGGATACATGTATACATATATGTACATGAACGTATACATACTTCAGCGCACCGGTAATAGAAAAATATGTATACACATATATATTACTACATATATGCATATATAATCATAAGCTTTTATGTATGCATTCAGTATAACGAGTGTATAAGTAAATGTATCTGTACGCACATAGTCGCATACATTTTATTACATACATATATTGCACATGCGCATAAAAGCATACGTTCATCTACGAAAATGTGTGATATGCGTGCATATACACGTTTATACACCTTATATAAAGGTGCACACATATGTTTACCTGAAGTCATTTTTCCATGTATATGCTATATTATGTGGGAACACCTGCTTACATTAATATATATACACAATAAGAGTGTGTATATATGTGTACATATGTGTGCATGATCCTATGCACTTATACGCATGTATGTAATACATATATATGTGTATATATAGATATACATATATATATTACATGTACGTATGGAGGCGTGTTCCCACATGGAAGCAAATGCTTCCATGCATATGATTCGTTGGAATGTCTGGCACCAATATATTCCACTTGATCAAAATTCGTGAAGGCAGTGTCGTGGCACTCTCGCTTCTTTCAGTTCGTTTGCTTACTAAAGTCCGGAAGCCAAAAAGATCCGGTGGTATCAGAGCCGTTACGTGTGTTCGAAGTGGAGCGAGCCAACAATAGGTTGATCATGGTTGTTCAGAAAAAATGTTTTGCAGATGACTTGAAAAGTCTCCTGGCTAACTCCACTGAAAGGAGACGAATAGGCTGTCTGTCTCGATTGCGACCGATGCTAATAGAGGGTTTATTGTATATTGGGGGAAGGGCAATCGATGGCGTTGAAAAAAACGATAAAAAACCTGTTGTTTTACCGCCGCACGGCACAGCCACGGAATTTATATTTGAACATTATCAGGAAGTGGAGGGTCACATGGGTGTCGTATATATGTTTGCGCCCACTCGGACGAAATCGCGGTTGCTAAAGGGAATGGCGAATGTCAGGCGCGTGATTAACGAATGCTATGAATGCAGATTACTTTCCTCTAAACCGTATGAGCAACTAGTGTCTCCATTATCAATAAACGGATTGACTGCTGATGAGTATCCATTCCGGTATACTAGAGTGGACTACTTCAGTCCGTTTGAAGTCAAGATATGTAGAAGCGAACATTAGGGTTACGTCTGTGTGTTTACTTGTTATCAGACTGATGTCATCCAATCCGAGGTTGCCCACTCACCGTCAACCGATTCGCTTGTGGTGGCACTCATTAGACTTGTGGGTAGACGAGGTCCTCCGGATGTCATGTATAACGACAACGGTACGAACTTTTTAGGAGCAGATTCATAGCTGAAGAAGAGACCGCAAGTGTTGGGCCATAGAAAGATAACTGACTGCTTACTAATTCGTAAGATCGACTGGCACTTTAACCCACTCAAAGCGAGCCACCAAGGTGGGATGTGGGAGGGAATGGTAAGAACCATCCGGAAGGTACTCGCCTCCATCACTCACTGGCAGGTTATGAATTGGGAAAATCTGCTCAGTTACATTGTAGAGATGGAACGGATAATCAACAACCGTCCGCTCGTGCCCATCTGTGATGATGCTCAAAATCCAGAGGTCCTGAAACCGAATGATCTGTTATTGCTTTGGGCGAATTGAGGTTCTCTAAGCGACGAGGTTACATCGGCAGAACGTTACACTAAGGGTTGGGGGTAGGCTGAACATCTCCCTTGCGTGTTTTAGAAGTAGTGGCGACGTGAATACCTACCAGGGTTGCCGGCTTATACCAGGCGGTTTACTGCCTCACGCGTGTTACAGGTAGGGACGTTTTCTTTCTTTGTGACACATCACTCCTTGGGGTATTTGACCGAAAGGCATTGTAACCATCGCAATGAAATCCCTAGGATCACATAATCGTGTGTGATAATTATTCGTCGAAACAAAACAAGGTTATATAAAGGGTTATATCACGTAGCTCTGTCCTCTGGAAGGGTATGACAGAAGTTATTTCTGGTATGTCGAGGGTTGCTTTAGAATCTTTGGTGCTCAATCCTCCGATGGTCTTCGTGGGTTTGCATAGAAAGCCTAAGTGGCGTTCGGGTCCCGGTTTTGGATCTGCTGAAATTCGTCTGGTACCTTCGTGGGGCGATGAATCCGTTGAGGTATGTTTGGTTTGTTTGCTGAAGGCCTTTATTTATTTCTGCTGTGGGCATTAAACGATCATGACGAATTGTGCACCATAACTGCACATAAAATGTTTACTTTCTTTTCTTTGTAACCATCATTGCCTATCTGTTAGAGCTTCACTCTTCATGTTGTTTGGCACGTTCTCACCTTCACCTGTACCCTATTTTTTCATAAGGTTGGCTATTTGTGAACATGTGCTTAGTTACCCCGTTTTGAATTCTTTCGATGGATAATTTATGTACCCGGTTGATTCACATTCAAGGTGAGACAGTACCTTTGTTGTAGTTTTATTAAACGGTACCGTGTAAATTCCATTCCTCTCGATTGCCTTTTCTGGCGTTTTTTGGGCTTGGAAGATAGTCCCGTTAACTTGACCGTCTGAATAGGCGTTACTGGAATTGTCGAATACGCATCGATGAGTGAAGTGTCCTGAATCGCCATGAGCGACTCAACGTGCATAATATACATGCTATACGTATATATAAAGATGTACATAAATATACACTAATGCACACATTTGCACATTTTCATTACACACATATATGTTGCACATATATATGTTGAGGTGTATACTCGCGCCTATAAACATACATATCAGTATATATGTACACACCCTCATATCGGAATATGCACACGATAATACAAAAATACGTAATATATGCTGGTATGTTACATATATATATAAGCGTATGCCCCCCATTTGTTTGAGTATCTTTGCATCTAAAGGTTGCATATATATTACGAACGCATTTCTACATATATGTTTATCACACACGTGTATTGTACTCACACATAGAAGCATATATTCGTTTATGCATCTATTACCTACACCAGATTGCGCATACGGTGATATGCAATGCGTACGTTCATGTGTGTGCATACGTTACGTATGTGGCTGTTCGCGACTCAGATATTCATCACCCAATGAGAATATTCGGCTTCAAGATCATTGGGTGCACCATTTCGCTGTTCCAAGTGAGCCTACCTTATACGAAAAAACCGGCTCCCGCTGAGAAAGTTTATTGGCCTTGTTTACCTTGTCATTTTTATTAGCCTTATAATCTTCACAGATTAGTGAGCTACCATGGGACTTGCAGTTAATCCGACAACCAACGCACCGTGCTCGAAGGTAGTGGGCCTCGCAGCAAAGCTACGGCTTGTAACTTTTGTGATTACGGGGTTCACAGCATATGTGACTCCGAGTTCCCTACGGACTTGTAGTTAAGACTCTGAGGCACACTCGCTTCTTCTCTCAAATACTATTTTGCGACCTGCTGACTGAACTGTCTTAAGGGTAACGTCACCCAGGACAAAGACAAAACAAACGATTCGGCAAGTTCCTCACCCTCCACAAGATACATCTTCGATTCGTCAACTTCGACCGGCGTTACCGTAGCTGCATACAATAAAAGCCCTCGTCCCCTGCATCAGCCAGTTAACCGACTTCAACAGAACACAGTGTGGCTGTACCTCAAAAAGACGATGGGTCCCAGCCGCTCATCAGCGCAATCTAGAAATGATGTAAGCCATCAGTCGAGTGTCGTTTTCACAAAGCTGTTCCTCAGCTTTAGACAAAGGTCACAAACGCTCTCAAACGAAGCCACTGTCCAAAGTTCGCTAGATATAATCCCACAATATATAACGCTACAGAAAACGAAAGTACATTGCTCCGTTAAAAAGAAGCGGGTGATCAGTTGCAGTGGCGATCTCTGTGATTCGTTTAAGCTAGATAGAGGAGCTAAACCCACACTCTGGGGGCTACAAAAATTTCACCATGATGAAAGCACTCGGCCAGTCTGCTTCACGTTTGGCTGAACAGACGACGTCGAGGGGTTCTAGCAACGGTATTGTCCCTGCCAATTTTCAAATATCCTTGCTGTGAGCGTATCGTAATTTCCCCTGGATGGTAAAGAGGACCCAGCGAACGACATATCCCAATCATGAAAGTCCCCATTTGATCGTGCAGTTTGGTTGTACACAGTGTAGAGGAGCTGAAAATGCGGATGGGCTTCCCACTCACAAATACAACATCAACCAGTGGAGGGTTTTTTAAGCCAACCTAAAGCTGGAATACGGCGTATGCTCTATCCAACTCCTTCCGCGCCCAGGACACTTTAGCTCCAGCTCAGCCCCTAAACCACTGTGAATCACTTGCTCCACAAGATGTGTTGTTTACTGTGCCTGAGAGATGGTACACATTGAAAAACAACTCCTCACTTGAGCTCCGACTTCAGACAGACAGACCCAAATCTAGGCGAGGACAGTGCTACTGTTATACTTCCTTTTACACTTCCAAGAACGGCAAGCGTGATGAAGTTCAACGAGATGCCACAGGTCATTGGTAGCCTACTGCCTCCTGAAAAGTCATAAAGCCTGTTCCAGCCGACCAAGAAAGGGTGGCCTAGCCTAGGTAGTATATATTGCTTACCAGAAAGCGGACACTACCCCAGATAGGCGTAGGCAGATACACATATATAGCTGGCAGTACATGTCCACTAATATTCTTCCTCTAAAGAACAGGGTGCAGGAAATGGGACTGCTTATCGACTCCAAGAAGCCCATGATCGTGAGCACGCTAGAAACGGGGCTAAAGCCGGACATATCTGACCAAGAGATAGACCGTCCTGGTTAATTTATCTTCCGTGGCGATCAGTTGGTCTGTCGCTGGAGAGGAGTAGCTGTCTACGCCAGTGTTGGTATAGGCGTAGTCGTAGACAGAGACGCGGCCCTGCGTTCACTTGATGAGGCCCTGTGAATAAATGTTAAGACACCTCACTTACCACAGGCCTTTATCGGCGTCGTTTGTCGTGCCACGTCCGTAACCCCAACACGGAGTGAAAGAATGCACATCGTCATCGGACGGGTCACCTCAGCTTTTAGATATCACGCCATCGTTCTGAATGAATTCAAACTGACAGATTTCCCCAGCGGGCTAACGTCTGGTACTGCTTCCACTGAGTACTACAATCTTGTGCATTAAGCGATTTCAGCGATTTCAGCGATTTGTTCACGGGATCGAGGTTGGAGTCCCAAGTGACCCGGATCCAGTCAGTTTGTCCGTTTCGATGTCAGCGGTTTTCTGTTGACCTGAAAGGCAGTCATTGAAAACAGGAAGTAGCACCGCTCTAGGGGTTTACAGAGAATACCGAGAACAGAGTAAAATATTAATCTAGCAAAGCAGAATAAAATAGTAATCCTACAACTTCTTAAGTAAGTAAAAATCTAATAACACTTTGAAACGGTCCCTAGAAGAGCAGCTTACAGCCTCCAGTGGGAGGTCGTTCCAGTGATTGATAACACTGTGAGAGAAGAATTGTTGCCTAACGAAGGTCCGGGGTCGAAGCTTATAGAGCTTCTTGTCGTGACCCCTTCGACTGTTATCATCCACTGTGGTAAAGAACTGGTGCACGAGTCCTGTGCTGAAGAAGAAGTACGTAAGGATTAAGTCGCCTCGGAGTTTCCGAAATTCAAGTGGATAAAGATAAGCGGGACTCATCCAGCACGTCAACCAATCCACGATATGGAGAAAACGACACATACCACTCCCACTGGGCATCGTGTTAACTACTGAGCCTCAGTTGATAAACATCATCAAAGTTGGTGCGACTTTGGGTGAAGGCCAACACGCCGCAAACCGTATACTATGTGGTGTCACGATCGCTCGCTTTCTAGTATCGGCTTGACGCAATTTCAGACGAGCCAACCTTCAACCCATGCTGGTACACTCACCTCAGGCCAACTGGGAACCACCTGATGAGTGTAGTACGATAGATGAACATCGGGAGCGTAAGTTATACCTGAACACCGTGATAACCAGTTTAGTCCGACTTTACACTTTGCACCCCACTTGGAGGCCGTCTGGCCTCGAACCATCAACCAAACCTCCAACGAAAGAGAAGCGGACCTTGTGGCAAGCATTTCTCCCCAAGTGAGATGGCGCTCTACACCCGGCTCACAACTGTCGCCGTAAACAATGCATGGTAGCCACACGCGCCGTCTGCGCGGTCCACCGGGTATCACTTGCAGGATCCATTAGTGACTGTCATGTAAAGTTCATCGGATACAGGGCTTGCCTGGCCTGGCCGAAAGCTGCTGTATCATCTCTCATGGAGATTTCGGTACTCTCTACTCCTAACTTTGAAGCAACATGGATATCACGTATTCAGCATGCGTCTCTCTCCAGTAATTCTGGCGAGACAGAGCCATGCACCAAAGTTTCCAGTTTCAAGTGTCCCCCGGACCCATCCACCATCTTCACCCCGGCTAAGGTACGCGTTGAACGTTAATAACCCACCAAAGCTTTATTAGATACCCCACTCATGCCCACAGAGTGCACAGATGGGTTGGAGAAACAGACTACTCGTTTGGTTTAACACTCACCCTACCGGTTCCTTTTCACTCACTCGGGAGCACCAGGCTGTGTCTCACATCTACAAGCGTGAAGATCAAACGAACGCCGATAACTTCAGACCGATCGTCCAACAACTCAGCACGTCCCAGCCAACGAAAAGCTTAGTAGACGATTTCGTGAGGGACCGCTTAACTACTCGCTCACTGTTGGCACCGCAGCAGCAGGGTTTCAGAAATGGTCATTTATAGAGGGTCGACCTACTGGGTGCAGCTGACTCGTGGACAAAAGCTGCCGATGAACGCCTCTTGGTTTATGTTGTTCTCAGGTTTCATGGGACTTCCTGTAAAGTCGATCACGCCGTATTGCTGGATGGAGTGAATGATATGAATTTACGCAGTGGGGATGGCGAGCTATCCAGGTCGTTCAGTTCTATGACTGGCATGTCTCAAGACTCCATACTGGGTCTTCTATTATTCTTAGTTTGCTCTAATGACCTCCCATGTGTAAGAAACACTCTTGTTGTGATGTATGCTGATAAAACGAAGCTTTATTGCGTCTTGCACAACGATAAAGACGCAGAAGACCCCTAAAGAGATCTGGATACACCACATTCGTGGTCTGGGGAAAATTGACTGTCTTCCAACGCGTCCAAGTCGAGGACTATGCTTCTTCGATATCATAGTAATAGAACATATCCCATCGGTAGTGTTTTCTAGTCACTGTCAGTCAGGAGCGCAACATATTTATCATTACATCCCCGGACCTCTCTTTCAATACTCACATTACGCTGATGGTAAAGGAAGCCAGTGGGGGATCAGCGAAGTTTGCTGGGGTTCTCAGGAGTTTCCCAGTTGATGCCTCCTCACGCACATTGACAAAACCACGGCTAGAAGCTCAACCTTAAGCGTGTGAGCTCTACCGGAAGAAAGCCGTAACTACCCTAGAGGTTGTCCAGAGGAAAGCCACTAAAAGGGTTGTGGATCCATCATCCTTGTTGTATGAGGACCATCTGTCAAAATTGGAATTATTTCCCCTAGTATACATGCAACTAAAAGGCGACCTTAAAATAACACAAAAACTTGTGCTCTTCGAATCACTCCAAATAAAACCTTTCACATTCGTTGATTCAGCAAATCCCAGGGGTCATAAATGCAGGGTTTCTATACCACTTATCAGCTACTTAAGCAGACGGCGTAGTTTTGCTTTTCGAGTCTGTTCGACAGGGAATACACTACCGGCGACGACTATACGGGCACCTTCAGCCGATGTATTCGAGAAGCAGCCAGATGACTGGATCATTATGAGATGACCATCGGCAGCGAAAAAATACGGCCCCGTGTAAGTTCATTGTTATCATTTCTCTCCCTTTGTCCTTTCCTTCTTGCATGCCTCTCTTCCTCCTCAATACAGTCTTATCTTCTATCACTCTATTGTCATAAAACAAAACGGTGAAACCCCCTGGTGTTAGACTGTTGTCGTTTGTCCCAACACTCAACACACCTCACACTCACCACTTCAGAAGTTCACGTGATCGGAGAAAATTGGTAATAATCCGGCTGTCAAACCTGGATCGAGTTAGCTTTGAAACCGCACACCTGGTGCAACTGATTCATACCAAATGCCTTGAGGCAGGGATACGGCATAAGCAGTGTACTTCTAGCCAGGCAAGAATCCAGTGAACGAGTGAACACGCACAACGGCGAGTACTTCTTCTTTCAGGCTGGTATATACGACCCGATTAGCAGGTTGAGTAGCGTTCTAATTTAAACCCAATAGCTACCGTGACATACAACTTTAAACACTCTCAAAACTTGTGTTATTATAGCCCATAGTCAATTTTTTGTACAAGTTCAGGACCACTTAGTCGAGCTGCACAAGTAGAACTAGCGATTTACTGTGGCACCGTTGGAATCCTTAAGAAGAATACTCCGGGACCGTTACGTTTCACTCTTGCATTACTTTAGTTATTCACATAGGCATGCCATTTATTACCGATACTCCCAACTTCGTCTTGCATTTAACGCTCCACTCAATTCCTTTCTCTGTCGACTTTCCCTGGACCATACGAAACAAATTTTGTTGCTGGTGAATTGGATATGACTGATTTTGGTGGACAAATCTAATGGCGGAATATGTGGACACGTCTAATAGAAAATAATATGAAATGGTAGTATACTTTTTCCAATTTTCGCGGATTTCCTCTAAAAACTACTCGAGAGGGTTAAAAAGCCCCGAAAATGTTGAACGTGGGGATCGAAATTGTTATTTAACGTAATCACAACATTCAAGGTGTTTTGAAATTTCTAACGGGGAAACGGAATTTTGGGCATTCATAAAACGTGGCTTTTTGAAGGCAGTTTGTGACGGATTAACTTCTTCTGCAACATTGTCACGTAGGAATATGTACACAAGACAATGCGTAGGGGGCCAGCAAATGATTTTTCATCGTGTCCGTGGAAAAATTAAAAAAACGTGGAAAATGTAAAATGGGGAAAAACTATTTTTTGTAACCATCTCTTGGTAGTACGCGAAGGATAAGTTAGACAACATCAAGATGCCCAAATCTTTCTTCAGATCAATTTTCTTTATGTCCACGGTGATGGACGCATTACGAATCAGGAAAACATTACCAGAGTGCTCACCAGCGACACGTGTGCACACTCACTGTCATGTAGTAGGGGGCCACAATCGTCCCACCAGCGCTAGAAATGCACCAAGATAGATCTCCAATGTATAGAAGTCACTGGCTTTTCAGATGTTCAAGTCTCCAGCGTGCAGAAAAGCGTTGACAGATAACAATCAAGGAAGGACACAGCGTTGACTCTGAAGAGCCCTTGCAGAACTCGGGGAGAGAAACGGAAGATCCTATCTGGTTTAACCTTTAAAAGTTCTAGTAGTGATGAAAGAGGCGGTTCAGTAAAAAACTTCTCCTTGAGTACCACAGGCTTCCAGTTTGTGTCTGAGGGGGAAATGCCCCGACAAAGTTAAAGAAGGTAGCGTCTGTGATTAGGTTACTGCCTCCTGCCTCTTTCAAAAAGTCCATGAAGATAAACATATTTGTCATGCATGACTGGTTAGGATAGAAGCCAAGCTGGGTAGATAATAAACGAATGTTCGGTAAGAAGTGCTGAGGCTGGCGTGATTTATTAAATGCTCCTCTATCTTGCACGGATTGTTAGTGATGCTGATTAAACGATATTTATCCGGGGGTACCGGCCACTCGTTTTGAAAATGGGCGTGACCGAGGCTTCGTTCCAAGCACTGAGGGGAATGCCAGTCTGCAGTGTCTGTTTGAATTGCTTCCAGGGGTTTCTACCGAAATACTAACTATTTCCCCGAGAATTCTAAGGTGAATCTTGTCAAGACTTATTGCACTGTATGAATTAACCATGTACAAAATTTCTTGAACATCGAGTACAGAGAAGTCGGCGGTAGGAAGTGGTTGCCCAAAGCGCCGCAGTGGTGAAGTAGGGCGTCATTTCGGCGGTGCAACGTTGTAGACTGCCGGATGGTACCGCTTGAATAACCCCGCCCTGTCAGACAGTCGCACAGTAGGTACTAAAGGCATATTTCTTCTCAAACGTTCACCTGAGAAGTTTTGGTCGAGCGAGATTTTTGAAAGATCTCTTCTTGTGCGAGTTTACTTTGCTCGCGGATGTCCCGCTCACACTTATCTGCAGCGATGTGGAAAGCATTTATGTCTTCCAGGTTTTTCGTAAGCTTATGCTTGGGAAATAACTGGGAACGCTCATCCAAGATATGACGTACTCCGCGCGGAAGAGGTTAGCAGGAAAAGAAATGGCACAATCTGTGTAGTACCGATAAATCGTCCGCTTTGTGGAATGCGCTTTGAAACGCATGATATTTCTAATTCAAGGAATAATATTTAAGGCGGAGTGGGCCTAAATAGCTTCTCAGAATAGAAGAATCGGCCTGATTAAAATTCCAAATCGTGGATTTTTTCCAGGTTGTTGTAACGAATAGAAGATAAGATATGGCAGGCATACGATGGTTACTGTGCCCAAGTAGCGGCTTGTTGATAAATACCTCCGCCAGATGGCACTTACTAGTAATGGCTACCTTCAGCATGGAGAGAATCCGGCCGGAACGATGCCGCGCCGGGTTGTCCATATGTTGTATCCACACTCCCCTTTGTACCAACATCGATTATAAAGTCGCGAATTTGCTTTCAAAGCCACAAGAATACATTGAGCCCCAGTTTATCTTGGATGCCCTGAAGTCACCCATAATGAGTAGACGAGGAACATGTTATGGTTCGAGAAGACTTTCTAGGCTTATGAGAATGGTATCCTCGAGAGAAGTATTGGATGAGGGGAAACAATAAATCACTTTCACCAGGATTGACTCCTGGCTACGCAATGTTAACTGGAGCCACAAAGCGCCACAGCCATCAGGAGTCTGAAAATCCCTGACAACTGTGGGTGTTAGGAAGTTCTGTTCAAGATAGATCGCATGGCCCTCATTCTCCCTCGAAGGAAGGCAGCTCGGTGAACATAGTATCTGATGTCACCCGGTTCACCATCACTGATATCACCTGTAGGTCAGGTCTAGGTAAAAGCATAGATGTGTGGTTGAGTGCCACGAACCAGTCGTCAGAATTTGAGAAACTCAGTGAACGGACACAGGCAGTTCGTATCCATGCACCCAAAGGCCAATTTGTCGTTTACTTTTGCGAAAACATTGAAGGCAGAGTGCGAGAAAGACTCAGAAAGAGGGACTAAGGACGGGGCTGAAGTTCAACTCGATTTGCTCCACCGAGTTGGTCTGACAGCGTTTCTTTGCGGCTGCATGCGCGACAACAGCGCCTGCGCATAGGTCAGAAACAGTACGGGGCGTTTAGTTGGCGTTGTTGGTGTCGAACTTGCGACTTCCATGTTCCTATACATCTACACTTCTTGAGAGGATGTTCGGAAGACTTCACTCACGGAGAAATTGACCCATTCATCTGTTTAGGGCGAAGCTTTAGAGGCAATATGCGTGATGCTGTAAGGTGATTGATATGAATTCCCGGCGAAACGTGCCAAGGGAATGCCTTCTAATTCACAGTCGGTGCCTCCAACAGGCTCTTTTTGTTTCTTGGAAGGAAGAATTTTGTGTACAGCCAACTCGCAGACATTAGGGCGAGTAGCACGGGAGTCGAATTCTGAACGACCACAGCGCTATCATCAACTTGTTTGGAGGGTCAGCCATCGAACTTTCGTGTGCGGTAACGGCATCCCCACTGTCTGTTACAAGCACAGGAATCTTGTAGATAATGTGGGAGCAAACACTACAACCTTGATGTCCAACTGTAGTTTGCGGCCAGCCATGATCTGTGCTCTGGATTTGATCCGTTGATCACGCCTCTCCTTGTCCAATGGAGAACGGTTAGCAGACACACACTTAAGGCCGGCTTTGGCTGATTCCAAAGCCACAGATTTTCCAGGCACTGTCTCGGAGCTCAGCGTGATAGGTAAGGGTGAAAATAAGACTAAGTGACTTCTTGTTTGGCTTAGCGCGCAGCTCGCCCGCATGCACGAGGTTTGTCACTTTTGGAGAGAAGTGGGACTTTATGACTGGCTTCGTCCACTCAGTTAAGGAATGGATAATGGGGAGGCGACCCCACGAAACAAATCTCCTTTCTCTCAAATTTTGTTAAATTGAAACCGTTTGCATTCAGGTTTTCCGCGTCGATTCACATTTCGTGATGCGCGTGACCAGTCTGAGCCGTTATGACGCTTCTAATGTCGTTGAACCTATAGTACATAAAGATATTGGAAGGTTAACTGGTCAGCGGCTTGTGCTGATATTCTTTGAGACCAGTGAAAATAAAGTCATACCAACTTCGGCACTGACAGCATTGTACACTGTTTTGTGCAGATATTTTGCACCCGTGGGTGTCTGCTGAATCTTAGTACTACTGAATCTGGTTCGGGTCAGTGTTAGTAAAAACAGACATTATAAAATAAACAGCGGGTTTTATAATATTCGAAATAAGGACAAAATGTTTAAAAAACTAATGTTTCCCCATAGGGAATGACGGTAAAGGTATGTAATTTTTGATGCGCAGGATAGTGACAGCAGTGGGATTCGACTTAAATTTCCACTTACCCTTGGGTTAACTTCTAGGAAACTGCTGTGGTGCTATACGCTAGTTGAGGCGCTCTAATACCTTGCGTGGAATGCTCCTTGGCGTAATCGGTCGAGGTCTGGCAGATTAATCTTTTAGTTGGAAATACGTTAGCCTACTTCCACCCAGCTGGAATGGTATACCTTTACACGGTCAACCTGAAAAATTCAAAATGGTTTTGCGAGTAGATGGTACTCTACTTTCGGCGTTCGCGGGTGAGTCTGGCCTGGGCCCATCGAAGTGGATAATTTAGACTTTAAAAGTTGATTCCGTATATCGCGCACCCAGAATTCTCCCGATAGAAGTTGTTGCTAAATGTTTACGGCAGTCGGTTGGATGCAAATGACATCGCTGTGTCATAGACTGTAGCATGCTGCCTTCCAAGTACCTCAGAAAAATTGTGCGCTACAGAGGTAATCTCATTGTCTGCTCGACGCAAGAATAAGGCCGAGGAAGTCCTTTGTGCACAGGACGCGTGTAAGTGAAGGGAAAGTTCTTATTACTTTTGCGTTAGTTTGAGCACCTTGGATTGTTCTGAAGAGTGATCGCCGCGGGCCATTAGCGAAGATGGAGAAAACCAGGCGGCCGCAAAATGAAGCCTTGTGGGACTACACCAGGGTTCAGTTTGACCATAAAAACGGTTTGATAGACAGGAGTCGAGCCAACGGGGGTGAATCGATGGTATCACAAAAGTCCAGGTTCTCCAGTAAAACAGTATGATTCAAAAATCCACATGAAAAAGGTGAGCAGTTGCTACAGTTTGGAACACACGTCAAACGACGAGCTTCGACACGTATTCAGTCCAGAGTGGAATGAGAACACGTGACGGCAATAGCGCGCGGCTTTATCGAACACAAGAAAGTGAATCATATTAACGATGAGGCATAGATAAAACGAGCATTCCCCTTAACTGATTGTATGGGAAGCACGATTTGATCGTTCGGGGCCACGGTGAGAAAGAGCGGGACTCACACGCTTGCACGTGTAATAGGTGATATGTGGACAACTGCAGGCGCAGATGCCACATTCCTTCCACCTCTAATTTGGCTAGCTTTAGCCAGTTTGGAAACGTTTCACTGGTCATACAAGGTCGGCAAAAAATCTCTTCGCACGGGTGGTTTTCCGGTAACAAGCTATTTTCTCTAGGAGAATCTTGGTTTAAGTCGTAGTTCGAGGTTAACTCTTCCGGTGCGATAGACAAGGAACGAGGACACACATGGTCTCCGTATCTCGTGTTGGTTTGGCCATCGGGTGGGGCGATTTCAGTGGTCTGACTGTTTTTCGTCCTCATTTGTCCGGGTTTTCACCCTTCCTCGTGAGTTCATTTTACACAAACTGGGTCCTTCATATTTAATTCGCGATTAGACGATCTTTGGTCGTACAGTTTTATCGCTTTTTCCTATCCGTCTTCAAGTGTGAAACGAGCATTTGAGAAAAGTAAATACAAACGAGTACGTAACTTCCGGTTGAACATCAGTTCGGTTGGACTTTTCCCGGTAGCTTCAGCTGGGGTCGCACGGTGTGTGGAAGGGGATTTTTCCAGCTCTGTTCTGATTGGTGCTGGAAACCGTTTTCGCGGCCAATCTTTAACTGCTTACACTGCACGTTCCGCTAGCACGTTGGACTCTGGAAGGGAAGAAGCAGTCCTCGCATGTCGGATCCTATTGTTTGTTATGAATTCCAGAAGTTTCTTGCCGGCGACGTTGGTGCCATTGTCAAATACGCTAATCTGAGGAATTCTGAATTTGCTAAATCAATTTCGTAAACAAGAAAAGGTCATTTCTAATGTATCGTTTTTTACTGGATAAACTTCAATTCACTTCTAATAAACATGGATAAGTAATAAACACACTTTTGCTCCGCTGAACCAAAACGGTCTATATGAACAGGCTGGCAAATTTTATCCGGCCATTCCCAAGGACTAAGTAGGACATGAGTAGTTTGGCAGGCTCCATGGCCACAGATTAACTATTCTACATCCTCGTAGAGGTTCGGCCACCATACGTAATTCCTAGCTGAGTCTTTCATACGACTGACACCTCGGTGACCGCAGTGTATCCCAAGTTGTATATAAGAAGCAGCATGTTTCACTTAACCTAGCCTGTCTGTGAGATGACAATTCACTTTAACAGGGCTCGTGAAATGAGGCTGTATATGAACAAGGAGTATGGGATTGGAATGAGCCGACATGATTTGGACAACCAACGCAATAAATGCAACAGAGTAGATGATCGCAGTGAAGTTATTGAGCTGCGAAAGTTACTAAAAATGGAAGGCGATTATAGCATTCTACTATGACAGAAAGTGCCTGGCTTTGCTACGTTTGCTCGTAGAATTGCGTTTCATTTGTACCTCAGGTATGGAGGTGTTATTCCGGGGGACGTTACTCATCGGTTAAATTACGGCAGTTTCCTGCTGCAACACGCCATGTCGGTAGATGTGAACGGGGTGGGTGAAAAGCTTTTCACGTACTGATGCCGAGCGAAACTACTACCAAATACATGATAATCTTGCAGTGCTTGATTGAGAGATCACCTTAAATGTCTGTTGCTTGAGCTCTCTTTGTTGATCGCTCAGCAGCACACTGGGGGACAGTATATGACAATTTTTCGCAGTGCTTTATTGTATTTTGTCGTTTTCATTTACGGAATGTTATGTTGGGACTTTGAGGTCAGTTGATTGGCTTAAGTGATTGTCAAAAAAGGTATTTACTATTGGACAGGCAACACGGTTTCCACTGCAAGCATAGAGCAGCCCAATAGTTCGCTGCGGACTGTGAAGCCTGTCAAGCAGAAGGCCTACCAGTATCCTTTAAACATTTGGCCCCCCTGTAAAAATGATTTAGCCTGGCAGCAATTTAAGGCCGCCTTATTGTTCAGTAACCACACCACTGGTCATGTAGAAAACAAGGCCAAGCGCCATGACTGTGTTGTTTCAGAAAAATCCAGTGCGCGCACTTTATTCCAGCACATCGCCGAACGCCGCAATAGTGGGCTTGGTGAACGCCGGCGTCAGCCGAACACCGAGTGCATGAGATTGTTTGGAACTCTGGTTTACTTTTCAGTGTTTGTTGAGCCACCCTCACACTATGCTGGAAACGTTTTTCATAAGCATCACAACGCTGGAGAGATTGCAGACGCTGCTTATACAAGGAGTACGTGGGGTTGCGCTGTACCACAGAACGCATTTTCTATGTTGATATATTAGGGGACAATAAGTGTGGGTGCTGCTTCTCATTCCAACGGATGATCTCATGTTGCCAGGTAGTTGCCATGTTTTGTTTGATTGAAGGATCCATTTCCAGTCTGGTTGGGGGAACACATTTGTTGTTGCCAGCCCTTGTTGAGGCTGAAATTCCGTTTGTGAATGAGATAAACCTGTCGTTTTCATGTACGTCTGTTCCGCATTCCTGCTGGGATAAAGTAAGAAGTGCTGGAGACGTTTCCCAAGAAGTAGCCGTTATTTTGGGGTGTATGGGGGAGATCAATAATCGTAGAAACAACGTTATTTTTGAGGGGTGAACGAGTCATTGTCCTGTCATCCGGATCCCTCATCGCAATGTTTAATCCATAGAAGGATAGTTGTGGAAATAAGGGCCGGACATTTTTCGATGACACGGTCGGAAAAGAAAATAATGAGTAGTGGCTAATTACACAAAACATTGCACTTTGATTCAGAGCAGTTACTAAAAACCGGGTGCTGCTGATCATAAAGAGTCCAGTGGCAATCTTTAATATTTCGGCCCGCAGCATTTTCCCCACAGCATATGGGCTAGGCGATAATACCCAAGTACCGTCCAAAAGCTGGGTTACATGTACGTCTGACGTATTAAGCCGGATGCTGTAGCTTCCATAAAAAACCTCTCACTTCCCTTCCAGTAAACGTAGGAAGTTCAATCTTGGATATCTTGTGATTAAACAGGAGGTGTGGGAGACTGAAATAACTGGAGATCCCATGTAACTAACTCGTATCGTACGAGTTTCTAACGGTATGCTCAAGCAGTTGAAAACAAAAGTTAGGGAAAGTTCTGGAAAGCGGATTGCCTCAAAACCTGCAGATTGCAACGTTCGCCAGATATGCTTTCAGAAGGAGGACCCTGCGGATTTGAGTGGAGGAAATTTGCACTGAACACAGTGCAGTCAGTTTTCCGGTCGGCACCAACACTGGTGTGCCAACTACGGCGAACCTCAACATGTTAATGCGGGCGTGGACTGCTGAAACGAAGGTCATTCAACATGACCACCTGAAATGAGAAAGAACGGTCTTTTGGACGAATAAGAAAAACAAATGGCGCTTTTCAGTGCCATGTGAAAGTAACCACGGCCCTATATAAGCCCATCCACGAAATAGTTCCACAAGGTACGCTCATTCATTTGCATTCGGGCGTGCTTCAGTCATTCTCGTCCGTTAAGTAAGGCTCACTTACCCTTCTTTCGGTGGCACCCCTGTTGGCTCACATGGCAGCCAGTTGCGTGTGTTTGTTTGCAAACAAGATGGCATTATCTGTTATCGTCGGTCAAGTGAGGTTTACATATGCACATACCAACGCATATTTATGTACCTGTATACACATGTACATATGCACATGAGTAAACACGTATACCTGGATATACGTGTATACGTACGTATTAACACATATATGCATCAGTTGATAAGTACATGTAGATACGTGCATACATGCAGATACTTGTGTATATTTACATTCGGTGGATATGTTTGTGTACGTATATGCGTTTGTACGCATTTAGTGAAAGTATATGTGTATACACAGGCCAGCATTTGACATGCATATATATTATCTACGGTCCTGTCTACAAATATTTATACGCTTTCAATACGTTCAAATACACATGTCCATATACTTCCAATGTATATGTTCACATACTGTATAAATGTAGATACATGTATCTAAGAAATTAATCTATATAGGTGGAATCACATTATCCTATGTTTGCATTCAGTACATATGTATGCACACGAATACGAAAGCGTCGATTTTTTATACCTCATGAAACTTTTAAACATTTACCTCTAAACAAACGTGTATATTTCTCCATCTCGATTTGGGGCAGCAAGTTTCCCGATAACAAAATTGCTCTTCAAGGTCATCCGATACACTATTGAGCTTTCCAAGGTTATTTTTTGGCGGATACCAAAAGAAAAGCGCTCCCCCTGCCACATACGACTTTTAGATCTAACCCGTCCGTTGACGCTTGGCCTTATAAACCTAATATCTTGAGCGTTCCCCGTAGCTCATTCAACGAAGTTAACGGAATCGTCAGCACAGCAAGATTTTTCACATGCATCCGAGACATGGATGGAGTGCAACGAGCTGCTGTCTCCGGTGGTGACACCGAAATTTCGTCCCAAGTTAAGTTGGTTTTGGAACTCGAGGTATTTCAATGTCCACCCTGTGACAAATTGTTTATTCCGTCTGCGTTACCGAGTACATATTCCTTTTAAAAGACTTACGCAAACCCGACTAGATCGATTGCGTTGCACAAAACCGTCGCAGTAACAAAAAATAAACTGCTACGCCCTAACGATGACAGTGAATATGGCAGCAAGGAACAATCAAAGAATGAAATATAACTGAGTCATTGGTTTATGGGAACAAATACACCAATGTGGCTGCCGTATTCAAAAAACAGTTAAAGGAACAACGCCGACAGTTACTGGCACTTTGAATTGGCTCGTCGGTATTAAGTAGCCAACGGAAAGCTTCCAATTTAGCGTCTGCTATACCTGTCAGTTATGGCCAAAGATACGACCAACAGGAACACCCAGATCGTGTGTTCCGAATCACACTAGTTGCAACTTAGGAATATGGCGGCCAAAGGTTCACAAATAATTGTTTCAACGCACTTATACAACGCTGATCTGAACCGGTTTATCTGGAGGGTTTTGTTAAATTGTATGAATCGCGAGCTGTGGTGAAGCACTACGGTGGTGAAGTCTGAAGTCAAGTCCACGTTGTGGCCAGCTGTAAAAACTTGTCACCCGACGGACGAAGCTGGGGCTAGCGGTCTGTTGTGACCCCGGTGTCTGGTTTTGAGGCCTGTTTTTGAGCCAACCTGGAAATATACTGCTTCGTTCCTAAGATCAGTGGTCTATCGGTTCCGTGTAACTCTCTCCGCAGTCAGTGCTTGGGCGCCAGTAAGTTGACATCCTTTGATTCTGGGTACAAGTGACACGTGTGTCCGATTAAAGACTCGTAATTTGAAGGCACTGTAAGCCCACCTCAGCGGAGGGACAAACAGCTGGATTGTTTGCAACGTCGCGATATCCCATTCGAAGGGTAACTCGACATATGCTAATCTCTTACAAACTTCATCATTCCTACCGCTATTGGGTTTTTATTCGCTCTGGCGCTAAACGAAGCTTCCAAAGGTACCGACTACTACTCAAGGTCGATCTGAATATTTCTAATTCTAGCTCAACTCGGTCCTGTGTGCAGTTGCAGCGTACCCTGTTGAACAGTTATCATTGCTTCACACTTATGATGTATCGGGTCGAAACTGGCGAAATACATCAACTGAACGTGTCACGTTAGCTTCTTGTAAACGCCGTGAAGGTCTTTCATGTGGTGAGAATGTCCAGATGAGACGGCTTTCCGTTACTAGCCGACTGAACACATCCGAAACGACCTGCTAACCAAGGCCCTAGATGAGTAAATACCGACAGGTCCCCGCTGGACACAGCGTTAGTAAAGTGTTGCAGTGACAGAGAATGGAATAACGACTAGCTCATGAGTGCATGCTTTTAGTATATGACATTTACTAACTGCCGTAGGTACGCTCAAAATACTGGCAAAATCCATCGATGGATCCCGAATAGTTGTGTCCGTGATGCAGTCAGTGTCTACCAAAATGAGGACTTTGAATGACCTAATCCGCGAAGTCTCAATGGTGGATAGGAATTTTGCATAGATCGCCAAACGATATCAACGCATTATGAAATGGTGTAACCCGTTGGTCGTTACATCCACTACATTAGCAAAAGAATGTCAGTAAGGTAACAAAATCCAACTAAGTTGTTTACCGTTCGAGGTTGGGCTAGAGTTGCCACGATCACAAAGGCAAGTGTGCGCGTTACAAAGTTGTTAACTGATACGGTCCGTTCAATCAAAGTAAAAACAGGCAGTGACCAAAGCCAGGTATACTTTCAAAGATTGCACCGCAAGTACGTTACCAAAACGGCACCGCAGATACAAATCATGGGGAGCGCGTAACTACCTGAGGTGTCACTAAAGAACGAATATGCAGGGAGAACGCTGTGGAATTCCCTATCAGATCGATTGTGAGTGATAACGTAAGATTAACCTCGATGAAAAAGGAATTCCGGTTCATAGTCAGGTAAAATTTATGGACACGTACCACCCTGTCCTTCTGTGAACTGACGGAAGATAAGGGAGTATCGTCATGGTCTGAGTCTACAAACACTGATTTTCATTGGAGGTGTTGTGGATTTGTGGGAGAGGATGACCTCGGTCCAAAAGCGTGGGGTTAAGACAGTCGACGAAAAATTACAGATTCGGAGTAAGATGTACTCTAACACTTGATGGAATGTTTCGACGCTGCAGAAGATATGTCAGATGCCCCAAGGTAACTTGATTGCAAACAACATCGGCAACCGGATGAGCCGTTGCGCAACAAAATCGAACGAACCAACAAGGAATGGCCAGCAAAAACTTATCGCAGATGGCGTTAGCCATACACACAAATCAAGCAGAAGTGAACAAAATGCGTGGTTGAAAACAGACATTGTGTTGTGAATTGGAATTTCACCTCAAATGCGGGCGCGCATGGCGTGGGAAGGTGCTAGTTGGACAGTAGAGATCGTGTCTCATTGAAGCATTTTTGCCACAAATCGACAAAGATGGAATCGCACTCACCGGGCTTGTGCATGTGAAATATTTGTATTTCGATGGACTATCTTGTACTCGCCAACATGAACTGGCCTGGTTTTCTTCCCCGACACACCATCAAGCTGGAAGACACAAGGGCTGGTATCCATCTCTGATTGTTTGCTGCATGACACATTTTCATGCTCCCGTGAGGATATTACTCCGGAACGTCCGCTTAAATATCTTGAGACGACTTCGGTGTTTTGACCATGAGGGTATTAAGTTGGGTTCTAACAAGTTAGCCAGAGTAGATTAAATATAAAATGAAGAACAGGAATCTGACGTCAAATTTAACGACCCCACGTCCCTAACGTGTGTGTTCTGGTGGACAGGGCGGGATGTGGAATGGGAAACGGGTCGCCTTTAATCCTTCTACACCAGAACCGTCTGAAGAAGAAAGCCATTCAAATAAAACGGTTACCAATAAGTGATTATTATGTAAAACCCAACACATTCGGGCGCTGAATTCGTGCTGGTTCACCCGATACTATTTAAGTAGAACCATTCCGATTATTTTGAAGCGTAGAGTGGGTATTAGGGTATCCAGTGGCTGCCGACTTCTATGACCATCCGTAATCAACAACAGCGGAAACGAACTCGATGGAGGAAGGTCAGTGATAAAGATGACTAACAGAAGGCTTCCAAGAGTGAGCCCTGGGACATGTTAATGAAACTGTCTTTGGCAACTGTATTTGCACTGTATTGGCAACTGTATTTGCATTTGCCGCGTACGTGATGCCATCAATGAATAAAATGTGACCTCAGCTGCTCCGAACGATTTCCCCGTACTCCATGATGGTGAGGTCTGTCCATCAGGACCGGGTGACTTACCTAAACAAAAGTTTTAACGGAGCCAGGGGAAACGATAGTAACGCCAACACCCTTCTCGGCTGACTTCGCCCACCAATTAATGGCTATCAGTAGATCCACAGTACATGAACGACCCTTCTTGGAATTATGCTGCGTGCCCGTAAGGGATCCACTAGACTATAATTATCGGTGGAGCGGGTCGTACAAAAGAACCTTCAAGACCTCTGGAAGCGAGCTAGCGTAGTTATTAGACAACAATCGCCAATATTACCGTGCCCATCACTCTGAGAGAAAAGATTGTTAGCAAGCCTCAAGCAGTCGGACACCAAGCTACCCAGGATAAACTGATTGAATAACATACTATAGAGCCTAGCGAGCAGTTAGGCGGCGTAACATGATGTTTTATGCTCAATACACTCGGGGTCACAAAAAATATGCCTAGGCAGCAGAAGCTTTTCAAGAATAACTGCAGACGAAGTGTTCACAGTTTCGATGCCACCCGCAGTTTGAGTCCGAGGAGTTGTGGGTACCTGAGCAAAACTGCCGCTGAAGGAGGCGCCTTGAACACTCTCGACTTGTATATCAGAGGTCGTGAGCCCTGTTGGACTGAAAGGCTTTGGTGCTGTGACCTTCGCGCTCCGTGTAAAAAATGCGCATTGAAACTGGCTTCTCGAGGAATACAATAGACGCTTCCGTACAGTAAAGAACCTGTGAAACGTCCCCTAAATACAGATCTTACACGCCGCCAGAAAAGTCTCTTAGGCCTTGGGCTCTGGGAGCATATTTTCAAACTTCTGAGGTGAGCCGATGCGGTGCACCCCAGTCGACAACCCCGAAGGCAATGTAACGAATAACCTGCCGACGAGGGATCGACGCTCTTTATTTCCTGCACTACTGTTGCGGAAGGGCGAAATTGCTACGTGTACAAACTACTTTGCCAGAAGAGAGGGAAGTTGAGGAGGCTGCGAGAATTTTGAGCAGTTCGGCTGCCGGTATGATGTCACGCAGGTGGCAAGTAGCTAGGTTTTCATGGACTGTGGATTAGTCACCAGTGATGTCGACGGCTTGCACGGACTAGCCAGTCAAACAAAGGGCTGCCACCGACGTTGGTGCAGTTGGAATACAATACGGAGCCAGATTGCTCAACCATCCTTACCAAGGTAGTTGGGCAATTGCGTTACCACCTGCGGGAAAGATAGATTGAAGTTGCCGAGAATATTACTGAGATGGGAGGGGAATCCATCTTTAGCGACCCATTGGGTTGTGCAGAGAAGGTGGCTTTCAGCCGCATTCAGTATGGCCAGTTGACCACTCGGTCAGAAGGTCGGACAAGCAACGCGCTGTTTTGCCGACCACTAGGGAGCAGATACATTGAGCCTAACGTTGCAAAGGGTACAACTTACGATACGCTGAATTTAGATTGCTTGTTTTGCAGAAGAATTTGCGACAAACCCCTACCGTTTTTATCTAAGATAACGTTTTTGAGTCAGTGTGAGCAAACGCTGTGGAAAACATGATTTTATTCCGTTTGCCTGGAGGCGGACTAGGTAGCCAAATCTTGTCAGACATGGATACGACGTGCGAGACACGGTTGTGGCAAGCTTCAACACACTTCTTCTATGGAGACAAGCCAGAAATAAGTCGCGACCACATTGTAATCACCCTCACAGAAGGCTACGTCAAACCTGAAAGGCATATTTTCTGGATTCGTTCCAATATGGCTGGTAGTTCGTGAGACGTTGGCGAAAACTTTCTTTTTTGGTTAAGGGGTCTGGCATCGCGGTGACCAATGAATTCATCGCAAAGGCGAGTGACTTGCAAGGACGGCCGAGTCAAAAGATGTTCCGCACTCTATATTGAATTTGCACAAGATCGTGTAGCCTATCACCAATGCATTTGCCACCTTTAACTCAGCACCGTTCTGTAATAACCACCGTACTTGTAAGACAAAGGAGGTACCACAGACGAACGGTGATGTCATTAGACACTCTGAAATAGGTGCATGTACTCAACCGGGGAGCTTTTGTTTGAGTCTGATTAAGAAGAGCGCAGGAACCCTGATAGAATGCGACTTCTCTGAGGCAGTCTGACCATTGGAACAGCGATTTTGCAATAGCTTTGAACCTGGGGCTTAACAGGTTTCTGTCATAAAGTTCACCGGAAAATTGGACATTGCATAAGCTTCCTTAAAACACATCGAGCCCTCTTAGGCGACTTGATCCAAAGAGCGTGGTTGAACTTTTGAGAACAGTCCACCTTCTGTAGAAGGTTAATAAGCGTTAGGTAGAACTGAATGCGGCATTACGCTTATACATGCCATTATGGGATAGGTTTACAGTAAAGACAAGACGGTTGGGTGCTGTTTGAAGATGAGGGGATGGCTGAAAAGCGTCCCTCTACGTTGAATAGAAAATTGGCCCAAGGCTCGAATCTAGAACCTGGCCACTCCTTCATGTCATTAGAACACAGCCGAAAAGGCCGCTCCAGTAAGGGTTTCGCAGCTACAGCACAATGGTGACAGATACCACACCATTCGGGACTTAATCTGTACAAGCCCAACGAAGCCCGGGTGGTTTTTAATCGTGCCGCCGAATGCTGTGGTGTGTGGTTCAACGAAACTCCACGCCATGGACAAGGTCTGAACAGTAGCTTGTTTGGAATACTTAAGATCTCTCACAATTGGTCGGTGACGACTGTTGCAGACGTTGATAAAATGGTCCGGCAGGCGAGAAAGCCCCGTTGTGACCGATCCGCACTAAGTTTCCCTTGCTGAAACTTGGGTTCGCTTGAACAGCCGCCGAATACTTGCTGGCTGGATGATCCTCGTTTTGAAGCTGCCTCGTAACATTTTTTGCTATCTCCCGTTCCTGAAGAATGCTGCGTATAATGTGAAGAGTTTCCTGCCAAAGATGGCGGCTGTGGTTGGGGAAATCTTCTGCTTGTGCGGTTGTCCAGTGTCCTTCTGATGAGCTTCTGAGGCCAAGACCGTTATAAATGAATTCAAGCAATGCTGCAGGGTTGTGAGGTTACACCCGCCAGATAGCTTTTCAATGGGGGTGAAGCTGTTGAACACGCGCCTAACGAAAACCTCATTTGCTCCCTAACGAATAAATCTCGTTACCATGAATGTCAGCGAGTTCTAGACATGGGATGGCATATAGCAGACAACCGTCTCCTTTGTCAAGCCAGCCATCTTCACGCTAGTCCCATCTCGGACCTGGAACTTTCCAGGTCAGCAAAATCCCAAACACGAGAACAGAAGTTGACTAGTCGTGTTACGGAATCTACCTACACGAATCTTATAGGGAATAGCAAACAGTTTCTTCTACCCCGACTTTCGCTACTTCACCGGGCATGATGTATGTGGTGGGGCTCTTAACCTCGATAGTTTAACTACCCATTGACTATTAACGATAGCACGGAGATGGTCAATGGAAAAATTACATCAATGTTGTTGACGTTTATTTTTTGTTCAGTGGGGCAGAGAGAATATATACATTGCAATATATCAACATTTCTTTCTCTGCCATCACCTGCAGACATGAAGCATATCAGTTGTGTACGTCATACAGACTGATGAGAACGAAATAAACGTTAACATGCTGTATCATATGTCCCCTTCGTGCTCTGACGACTTGGTTGAGGGAAACTGAGTGCTTCCAGGTCGCCTTTGTGAATGGTGTACGGGCTTATTGGGGTGGTGTTTATCAGGACTGTGTTCTATCCCGTGGATCCGTGTGGCTGCTTTGTTCGGATTCGTGTCCAGCCGCGTCATGCGCTTCGATTGCACGTGGCCGCACCCGGTTGAAGCCTTTCGGTTGGCCTAGCGTGCAGATGGTGACCGTGTGCGCGCAAGCATTTGCACGAGGAAAAGACTTTACGCCTCGACAAACGTGTGAGCAAGCATGTGAAGTTCTGGGCAGTGGGCCTCGCCCGGCTTGAACGGCCTGACACGTGATGGTTCGGGTGAGAGGACGGGACGACGGTCATACAGCCTTCGGGCATCCGTGAAGTTTCACTGGAGCAGCAACGCGCTGACCCACCGGAGTTGAGTCCGTAAGAACCCGTTTTATTTTGTGCGTGCGAGTCACTTTGGGTAGGTTCCGTCAGTAGTAGTTGTGGAATGAGACATTCAGTCAGTATGTTGTTGCCAGTTGCGACGGCGTTCAACGTATTATATTTTCCCAGACTATTCAAAACACACTGGTTTCTCCGTATGTTAGTCGCAAAGGTTTCCGGAGCTTACCACAGTAGACAAGTACTGGCGAACGATCAGCTGATTTGTTACAGAAACGCTGGACTTAAGTTGTAATCTAGGTGGTAATGAGTCGAAAATGTTGTAATCGATTTACCTAGTCAGTTGAGTCGGGACAGATTGTATTGTCCGGATGAGTTGGTAATTGACAAAACAAAAACAAGCCTGTGTTTTAAATTTAGAAGCGACAGCCAGTGCACCGAAGTTTTTATGCACTGTTTTGGAAACCGGTCAACATGAAAAATGATGTCTTTTCATGTAAAGGTACTGATGACAAGGTGCTGATGACAACCTTTAAAAGTACACGTAGAAGAAAGTTATAAAATGCAACAGTAAACTTTTGAACCCATAGCCACCGCCGACATTTTCATGATTTGCTGTATGAAGAGATGAACAAAAAAAGACTTCACATTTACACTACGCACGTTCATTATTTACTTGTTACCCACTCCGTATACAAACCACGTTAGCCATGCCAGACATGTCGTAGATATTTCTGACTGACAAGCCGCCGCCTCTAACTTCAACCTTGCTGTTAACAGCATAAACTGCTGAGACAGACCAACGTGTTCCATGGAACGTCCAGCCACACAATTGTAGACATATTACATAAAAATTCAGTGCCTGTGAACTAGTTTGGGGGATCGTTACCATCGTATATATTAGTGCAAGCGTGCCTCTCCAACTTCGTCAGTTTTTCTATCCGTAATGTAGAAAAAGAGCCACAGCTTGAAGAGGTCAGCGATATACACGTTACGCCTGGGCCAGGTCCTAAAACAGTAAGTATATTAAACACTCTAGGTCAATTCGACCTCTCACTTCTTACACGTCATGCTTACGCGCTGAGAACACGCTGTTCTTCTCTTCTTTTGTTTGCTGATTCCACGTCAGCATTACACAAAGAGTGTCACGTTGGACTTTGGGTTTGATTGCCTCCCTTGTATTTTGAAGTGGGTGTTGTTCTTCCTCTCAGTGATGCTGACGCAGCCTGCAACGTAGTACTCGTTGCTGCAACAAAGATGTCTCTTCAGCACTTGAATGCAGAAGTGCGATAGTCCATTACTAATATTTTTATCCCCCGCCTTTTATATGACACATTTGCCCGGGTGGCTCGTGAACAGTCTGTCGACTTGCACTCTGTGGTTCAGGAGGAGTGAACCATTTCCGGTTTACAGTCAATTGAGGCTCAGTTTTACTGGTATTTCTCCAGCCGGCACAATGTTCGGGAACGACTAAAAATATCACGCCAGAATCTGCACAGATACTAAGGGACGAAAACAATCCATCTCCTTAGCAGGCGTTTGCACACATAGTAAGCATCGAATTGGTCTTCAGGCTACTCGACCTGTGCAGTTCCGGTCACTTTCCAATCCTCAAGATCGTTCAACGGCTACATGCCAAGATGTGTTCACAGAAGTTGGCCACATTATTGTTTGTTCTCGCGCGGTAGGTTGTCACTAATCACCAGCCCCTCGAGTGGTTCCAGAATACTTCGACCCATTGCGTTTCCATTTCTTCCGGTCGTAAGATCACTGCTTCTTTCGATGTGCTCGAGTTCACCGATCATAGCTTTTCTGGACGTAACAAACTCTTCCGAGGTTTACTGTCGCTGACCGACTCTATCGCGCAAGGCTGTAAAGTACCCCTTGATGTTGAGTGTTGGAATCCCGGGAGCTAGAGCGGGTGTCGATGGTGTGCAGCCCTTCACAGTCGTGAGCTGTACCGATCCCTTCGTGCTGTGATAACGCTGCAGTTAGCTACTGAAACTCTTCCGAAGGAAAGACGTACAATTGCGCGGGCGTTAGCCAACACGGTAAGCTCACCGAGTTAGTACGCAGATGTCACTGGTTTTGCTGGACCCCACGGAAGAAACAATGTGACACTCGTTCCGATACCAGCCCGCGTTTTGTAAAGATTTCTCATAGTTTACGAAACACAGTTTCTGAGTGGGCATTAGGGAACAGTTTGTCCTTTTCTGTTAAGTGAACGATGTGAAGATGAATGTGCGTCCCAAGGGGGCTTGATGGAAGTGACGGTCGACAGCCGGGTATCGTAGATGGAAGACACCGTGGGAATGTGTAGCAGGGCACTGTGAGTATAACCCACACCTGCCTCCACTGGAGTAGGGAGAAATCAGTAGCAATGAGGATAATCGCAATTAGGATGACAAGTGTCAACAAAACCAACAGTAACTAATAATGTGTAAACCCAACGTCAAACACATCTATTGAATAGCAACTAGGTCTGAAGAGACGATAACAGATGAAAAGCACGCCTACTAGAACAACCAAGTTGGCAACCCGTACGTAAATAGTAGAGGAAGCACACGACCTTCCACACATGACAAGATCTCGGGGGCCCAGAGACAGTGCCTCCTACAGAGTGACCTTTTAGGTAAAGGCCAGTCGGTATAACGTCTCGTTAACTGTTCCAATTTGGTCAAACTTCGAAAGTAGAATTGTGTCGCCTGTAAGGTATGCGGCTCTGTGTAATGCCCAGTTTGGGCTACTGTCCCCTCAAGCTGACGGTACCACCAGCCATGGAATATTTTGATTCCATCTTTCCTTGGCAATCATGATTTTAAAACCGAAGTTCGTAAGCCCCTTCAGTCTTTCCACAAACCACTGAGAAAAACAATCATTTCTCGTTGACCAGTATAGGCATGAATAAAAACCTGCATGTCCTTTTGTTTTGCACTGTTGTACCTACTGGACCATAACAGAAACGTTTTCGGGTACGGAGCACGTCTGTATGTAGGCTTACGACAGAGTGCTCACTATGGTATGAGGTGCGAAAAGTATCCTGAAGGAGCAACACCCGGTATTTTAAAGGGTGTTGAAAAGTTGTGTTAGCGTTGCTTGCCAGCGCCATTTTATTGGCACCAGGACAAAGTTTTGCTGGAATCAAGTTCTCAGGGTTGTTTTCTACTAGAAATGCGGTAGGTGGTTGTTTATAAAACCAATGGCTTATGTTACCGTTGAGTTTCATGTACACGACTTTGACTTACTGGCGCTGGTGGTTGTTGCCTACCAAAACGCTGAGGTACCTCATCAAAGTCATGTTCTAAAAATATACACTGTTGAAGATGGCGTGGTACGTGCCACAATCTATTGTCGTCCATACACAAGCGAAAGTACCTAAACAGATGAAAGTGGATAAACTGAGGCAATTAGTCAAGCGGATTACTAGTGGTTAGTGACAGAGATATAGGCAAAACGCTCATATTGATACTGTATGTTGCCTCAGGTTCTGCTGAGGTAGAAAAATCAACATAATCCCCGAACGCCTCATCAACTAACAGTTATCAGGTCGGTAAGTGAATTCGAACGTCTTAGCGTCAACAATTCACATGGGTGGTGGTTTATCCCCAGAATTCAATAGTGAACACGGAGAGAATTTGGCCAAAGAATTTTCACTGGCTGTTTCTTCGGCAAGCTACGCCTTGTTCCTTTGAGCCACCGAGTCCGCGATAGTAACAAACAGATGCTTAATAGGGTCTGGGGGTTATTCAGATATTGACTATTTTAACAACACCACCTCTCCAGCTACCTTTTTAAATGAGGAATCAAGCTTAGTTAACTTGTAATTGTAGTCCTTTCTTCACAGTTACACATTTGTCTCTGTGAATCTTCGTTGGGACCAGTTATCCCCCAGTGAATAGATAACGTACCTCTGAGCCGTGCCCGAGAGATGGCCCAATGTATTCCTTATAGAGAGGACTCAAGCGTTCAGGCCTTCTGATGCATTTGTCCTCTTCCGTTGATGCAGCACACGGATGAACTGCTAGAAGACTACTGTGCATTATATGGGTGCCCTCAACTTAGCATGGAACTGGATTCCCAGGTATCTGATTTCGAGTAATCATTGGAGGTCAACACGTTTCCTGACTTCCGTGCCTTTGAGTGTTAACTTGATGCTACCTTTGAGTAGTTGCCTATATCCATCAGCACTAAGTGTAATTCTCGAAATCTTGTCGTATGGATATCCCATTAAGATATATCACTGGGTATATGCGGTCAACAAATGAACAAATAAGCAGTGAATACTCCACGCTGAACCATTCCGTTTGACAATATGAAATACAGGCTAACATTGTGTTTGCTTTACATACTTGTTGTTTCGTTATATTTTGTATGGTTAAGCGGTTCCCATGAAATATACCTAAGATATGGTCTTGGTGGCTGATTTGCTTTGCGTTCCTCGAGAATATATCTGCCTTTAATCCAGCTTGTCTTTCGTTTGATTGCATAAACCACACTGGTTGATACCGGTGCAGCGCACACACTCAGTTTTTTACCTCGTGACAAAGCCAACGGTGCAAAACCGTTTAAACAATAAACCGCCCAATTCGCCCTGTCAGTAGATGTTAGTTATCTTATATGCCTTGTTCTCTCAAGACAGGAATTTGACGACCGACAGACAGCATTGTTTGATGTGTTAAAAATATTGTCTACTCGTCCATTCGAAATTCTGTCTCCCGTCAAGACTTATTCAGTTAGATCACTTCGGGTTTTCACTGCATCTGAAACTGTTCCCAGGATTTCTCCACCATTAATGAACACCATGATAGACTGAGCCCCTTTTCACTCTCACTGTGAAACATCTGTCTTGAATGTAGATCTCAGCTCATTTAGGTATGCCTCTCAGTATCGTAGCTATTGCGTGATGATTAGAAACAGAATAAAACATTTCAGAGTTTACGAACCAAGCTTTCACTCGCTATTTCTACACCAGTCTTGTAGCTTCATGCAGAAAAGATCACAGGTTTATCAAGTGGAATCCGCGTTTTAAGAACTCGGGTTGCTGCACCAGTAAAATTCCGTACTTAATAACATACGGCGCCACATTATCCCGGACAACATGTTACATGGCTTTTAACTCTGTTGAGGTGAAACCTGGAGGTCGATAGTTTGGGGCCTTTTGAAGTTTTCCCCTTCTGCGAATTATAATGACTACACTCAACTTTGAATCTGCCAGTAACCTCTCCTCGCAAATGAGCAGTTTGAACAGTCTGGAAGATAGGAGTGCCAAGACTTCTATCAGCGGTTATAATAATGTGGTATGGCTGTCATCTGGTCTGGTTGATTTATTTTTATTCGGCTGCAGCAGTTCGTTTTTAAAAGTGCATGCGATAGTAGGTGTTGCTGACATAATCCGTTCGATTTCCGGCTCATTCCCGCTCGTCGTTCAGTACTTTTCTTGCTGGTACTTGAAACAATTGAGTGTCACCTGTGAGAAGCCTTCACACAATAACCGGTTGTAGTATGCTTTTAGTTAGATTTGCCACGTGAGACCAAGTTTCTCTCCAATTTTAGATGAGCGTCCGTATAGCCCCAGTCAGCTGTTCGTCATGTTCGTTTATATGGAACACCTTAACCATGCTCTTGCAAGTTTGAACCACCCGCAAGTCACCTTATTAATTTACCGAGACTCACCTGCCCCGCTGTTTTACGGCGATGATGTATCGCGATGCAAAACTGTCTCGTGAGCTTTAAGGCACGCTCCGGTTTTTTCTATTTCTGGTTTATGTACGAGGGCGTAAAAATGGGTAATATGCCCCCAATCTAACTTAGAGAACCTTCTAGGAATGACTCTGTTCTTTTCTGCTGCATTCTGTACAGTTCGAATGAAGCTGCGTGACGTTCATATAAAACTACCTCACAGAACCAGATTAACTTGAACAACCATCGATCACTTAAATGTTTTTTTCAGTCAATCTATACTTCATGTTTGAAATACAAATTATCTACCTTAGTATTTAAATATGATGTTTCTAAGGTGGCATTCAAAAGAACTGACGACTACAAACACCATATACCGTCAGCACTTTAAATACAAATTACCATCTGTTTTCCTCGCTTGTCTGTCCTTACCGTAGTTCATAACATAAGTCAATCTGGTTCAGCAGTCACTAGTGTCAGCACACACCGCATTCCTGTTGCATGTAGTTGGTCCTCTGTCTGAACAAGTGATTGGTGGTCCCGTAGAGATGTGCCTCCTTTTAACTTTACTGCACTCTTAAGAACTTGACTACGTCCACGAGGTATTCAAATGAGAGCATTGTGTTGCAACAGGTCAACGCTGACTGCCTGCCAATCAAGCAGACGTGGTACACGAGGTCGGTATGGTAAAAGCATATTCGACAGAACCCGCACATGTTGGAGTAGGCAACCTGCAAGATACCGCACTTTCATACCGTAACCATAATAACAACGGGCGAAAAAAACAGCGTACAAGGCTGTGGAACAAACAGCCCACTAAGAACATTGGATTGTTAACCCATCCATTAAGTACACTCATCCATAAAATGGAATGTTTTTTTACAAATAACCTGATTGATAAGTAATCGTTTGCGAAGAATCATTTAGGGGCCATATTCGAAGCCAACAGACGTCGGCGTCACTTCCACTTGTAAGAGATCATTTGGCTGGAGAAAAACCTTGGGAATGTGACGGGTAAACTTTCCTTGACTTATCTCACACTGAAGTGTTGTAAAAAGTGCTTTGATTCAGTATTATGCAACTTTTGATTCTAAACCGTCCAAAGAGTAGAACCATTAGCACTTACATGCCGTGTTGGTCTTATGCTATGGGCAACGTCCAAATGCACGGCGTGCTTTTATGCTAGTGGCCGTTCCATCCAGTCAACTCATGCTGTGAAAAACGTGTAAATACGAAGCAAACGTCGACATTGGCACCTGCTCCATTCGATTAACTTATGGTGTGAATAACGTGAAAGTAAGCAGTGTGCACTAAGCCGTGTTTTTTAAGCGGAACTATGTAATCCGTCTTGGAAGTTCCTGCGAAAAAATTCTCACAGCGCGAGCTCAGTGACGAAGGTTAGCGGAAACATGAGAAGATTTTTATCTCAACAAAGCTGACACGGAGCGACACTTATATATAGGCAATTCACCACACAACAAAAATGTTAGACTTTACGTTAAATACATTCGGCCTAAAATGTTTACTTCAATACTTTTTGAAAAAATGAAAATCACTATTTCATGCCTACGTAGCCATTTCCAACTAGTTTCGACCTTAAACCACCATGCTGGCGAACCGGATCATTGCCGAACTTTATGTTTTAATTTTTATACAGCGGGCGTACTAACAAACGGACTTGTAATATTGCATTCGGTCATGAGTTCCGGAACCATTTGGAGGTGAACCGGCACAACAGAGAGTTCAACACAGATTCACAAATTTATTTGTGAGACTCGGGGTAATGGATCACCTAACCAGATTTGAAAGCTGTCCGATTCTCATTCTACCGAAAGGGGAAAGAGGTTATCACCCAGGGAACCTGAAGCCCGCGGAAGCGGCGACCGCTGCAACAGAACAGGTTTAACAGTAATAACAACTTGGCGCTTGTGGAACATGGGCTAAAGGAAGACAAATCCAGGGTTGAGACAAATGTTGGAGTTCGAGTCTTCTTCTGTGCAGTGGAAAAAGCACAGATGAAGATATCATTTGAAGTGGTTTCAGCTGTCGCTTTTAACAGCTTCGGGCACAAACTTCATACATGTGGGTTGGCATTGTCCCTAGAACAATTTTTATACTTTATTTGAACTAGTGGCAGTAGGAAAATTTGTTTGTTTACCAACCTTCGTGCACCCAAGTTTTCTATATGTTACTATGCTGCCTCCTCTCATAAGTAACACGTTGACGGACGAATAGCCATTCCGGATCATTCAGTGCTGTTCGCATCTATTTGGTGTGAAAATTCTTTCGGGTTCTCGAAGTTCATGGGCCCCAGCCAGTTGATTTGGCGGCAATGCATCCAAGAGAACGTTGCAGCGTACTACAGGTGACGCTGTCATACAACTCGAGTGCTTTTTCAGTCACCACTTATTGGCTCTCTCTGGCGAGACTGACAGCCAACTGCGTACTATCCACTGGTCACCAACATAAACAGTCTCTCTAGGAGAGGTGGAAACCCAACCAGCTTCCCCAGAGGAAATCTCCTGGTGAAGATGACAGTAAAAACGCAGTCTTGATGATCAGGATGTGACAGTTAATCTCTCCATACCTCTCCGTATTTCAGCATTCTTTGAAGATAACTAGTGTCCCAGACAGATTAAAAAATGGCGTGATGCTCACACCAACCGATATAAATGGTTTATGGATGGAGATGACAGATAGTCGCTGTATGAAATTTACCCCGCTGTTTATTGAGTGATGGAGAGTCTTCGAGATAGGAGCATTGAGAAACAGCTAAAGATAAACCGTTACCTACGGCTCTACACAGAGTTTTACAGGGACGTCCGTGTACTTTAAACCAAACTGGGGTCGCTGACGAGAATTTCGACGTGGACGTTATTTATCGACTTCATGTGTGCTTATGACGGCACTGGTCATTCAACAATTTTGATAGTACTGCCTACCTCTGAATAATTGGTGACAAAAGTCTACGGCCCTTGACTACCAAGATTCATGGCCATTCGATGGGGAGCTCAACAGTGTACTGTCCCATGGGTATCCAATTCATACAGGTCTACCGCAGGGGTCCATTCATGAACCCCTTTTGTTTAAAGTGTTCATCTGTTATCTGCCAATCCCAGTAAACAGCCGTCTTCTGCTGTACCAAATGATCTAGGGGTTCACTCAGTCCCAGCAGGACCGGCAATTATTTTAGAAATGTCTTGTAAACTCACAAAAAGTCTGTTGCGAACCAGTTACCATTCAGAGGTTCAAATTCGAGCTTTTACCACTTAGGCACACCACCGAGACCACCGCTAGTATAGGCAGCCGGCTGTAAATGACAGATACGGGTACCAGTAACCTTAAATTTTTCACTTTCGGAGACTTGATACTTCGAGAATTTGCATCTTACTGGTGAAGAGCGTCAGCTCAAGATTACGCTTCGCTCCGTTCCGTATCCCAAGCACCTGAACATGGTTCACTTGCTCCCAGTTACATACATTTAACTAATTGCAAACCTCATAATGGCACTTCAACTCCTAAGTGTCGTCCAGCTTTTTAAAAAGGAATTCTTTTCATCGGCAGAAACTTCCATTCATCCTGACTGTTCGTCTAAGTAACCATAACACAGCAGCTGACACCGTTTCCGTAATGCCTGGTTAGTTATAAGTTTGAGCCCGAATTGGAGTGCCCTATCGCACGGCATAATAAGAACTTAATGTCTACATGCCACCGGTAAATGGATCTCCCACTAACCTGCAGCGGTTGGACTATAACGCACACGTCAATGAGGTGCCGGTGATTGTGGGCTTGCCTACTGATATGTCTGGCTGAACGCGCCACAAGTTACTGACGACGATTATTGGGCAGTATTCATCTAGCCATTTCAAAACCCGGACTATTCTATATGAACTTCTCACCGACTGGCCAGTCCTTTCACGGAGTGAGCTGCACGCAAACCTTTTGGGGACCTCAGATGTAGATGTAGTCAGGCGTGAACTGAGTGTTAGTTCAATATTTTTGTTGGTGTAATATGCAATTATAGTTTTCCGTCGTACGTGGTTCCACTTGTAAATAAGGAAAAAGAATGGTACCAGTCAAGCCTCTTAGACAGTTGTACTGGACTACAAGGATAATGCGCCGGGGCTGCATCGGCTCCACTTGGGAGAAGGATCTACAGATTTTCCGATATCCGTTTCTCATTTGAAGCAGGCTGTCGTTGTTTCAGAAGTATGATGAAAAGAGAGACAAACTAATCGACATAATTCTTCAACGAACACCTGCAGTTAATGAGAATTGTTGCACACTTCGTTAAAACTACCAAAAAGAGGGGGCTACAACCAAGGCAAACGGGTATCAAGGAATGCGTGCCTGGTGACATCGATCTAGCTTCCCTTTGTTCAGCAACCACGGAGTTCTTTTACAGTGATGCAGAAAACTAAGGAGGACAAGAGGTTGAGCAGTTCAACGCAACGGACGGATGATTCTTATGTGGTTTGTAGGAAGGTAGGCGTATACGCTACTAGTTTATTCATTTAAACAGGTACGTTCAAAAAATGCATAGTTAGTGCAGCAACACCATAGAAATTCTTGAGTACACGAAGTTTCACAGGGCCATTCCACATTAAGTTCGAATTCAACGAGTGGGACCACAACCACAGCCGGCATCTGTACGCACCAGTGCTGGACATATTCTGTCAACTCCGGGGAGACCTCTCTTAACAAGCACCAACCAAAGCAACCAATGCTTATATAGTTAACCGTCACCAAACAACACATGTGGGAAAGGGAAACGAGTTACAGGAGTTTCACATTCATAAACCGGGAGTTTGTAAGACTGATACTATCTCAGACACGAAATAAAGTCCAACAGTCATGCTCAGATATTGCCTGTATTCCTCCTTTTGTTTATTTAATAGTACTTAGTCGGAGTGTTTGTTGTTCGGCACCCTTAGTAGTATTTTTGCGTTTCCTTGGTCTTACTATTTTTATTACACTGGTCGGTGATGCGAGACTTGGGGGTATGTTGCAGTGTAGTAAGTGAAAGGGAAAATGTGTCACGTCACACGGCCCGTGTATAGAACGCTGCCTGGCGATAGAACTTTTATAACGCAACTTGTCACCGTTTGTATCACTGCACCTTGTACGGAGGCAAAATATTTTCTATAAGGTTTCAACAACCCCCAGAGCTTCAACAGTTTAACCTCTGTCAGGAGGTTGCCGATTCCCGCCGACTAGTTGCCGTTACCACGTTAAGACGTCGAGGTTATATTAGTGTGGAAAAGGACAGAAGGTTTGAAGAAGCAAAAGCAGGACAACGGTGATAGGCTATCGGTAGAGAGGATTGCATGGAGCCAGGATAGCAAGTTGGCGTCACAAACCAGGCACCGAATTGCCTACCACAAAATGTGTGCCACCCTACCCCATACACAATTGCATGAGGCGCTTGACCATATGTTTTGCCCTTCAAATCTCCCACTGACCATGAGTATGCTCATATATATAAACATGCAAATGCCCACACAACTCCAATAATCTTACCATACATACGCTTACAGAATCTCGCAAAAAACTTCCTGATATCAGAAAATGAGATCATTACATGGTCATCGCCCTGTGGAAAACGTGACCTGAAGTAAAAACTGCAAATCTGCACGATTTGAATAAATGTTTAGAGACCGTCCGGTGGGTTAATAGAATATATCAATGAGAATAAACACGGATGACGAAAGAACCCATGCACTGTCACACCCGTACGCCCCAACATTCGGAACATAGGTATAGTTTCAAACACGTCGCGGTATCACTGTGAACTAACGCAGATGGAAGCTTGGTCAACACATTCTGCGCATGGACAGCGAAGAAACTTCCCACAAGTCTGGACAACCGTTGTCGTTCATCATTAGGGGACCGTGAGTACAGGTGGTAACCTCCTGATCTGTATGTTCAGAGATATCCCTGACTTTAGTGTCGCTTAAATCTCCGAAAAATTGGAGGAACATAATGAGGTCTCACGTGTCCCTCCTTCCTGCTGAGTAAAATCCCAATTTACTTAGTTAGTCACGACAAGGACCTGTCGTTACAAGCTGCTATCATATGGGTTTTGTGCCGTTCTGCACCAATACATTGGATGTATCCGTGTGAACAGTGTGTCGGTGCTTACGCGCAGTACTGCAGATGCCACAAATCCGTAGTTGCGTAAAGCGGGAAAATTTTCTTACGGTCGCCTGTTAGACTGTTCAGGTCTACGTCTAACCAGCTGATTGCATGTTCTGTGAGCAACCGCCGCCCAATTAGTTGGAGATTTTGGGTCCTCTGTAGTTAGCGTTCGTGGTTCTCCGATCTCTTCAACACACGAATTGGTATGGGAGTTTGAGCAACAAGCACTTCCAACTGTTCCCCTTTGAATTAACACTTAAAGAGTGACTTAGCTGAACATGCCATCTCCGCATCACCCGTGAACACAAATACGGACGAATAAATCCCACCACGAGATCATCCACAGTACATGGAAAATGACCAGAACCTAATATGGACACATACAAGACATCGATGAGTTGTACCTTCAATTTGTGAACCCTGCTACAGAGGAAATCATGCGCCTGGTTAATCAGTCGTCTATAGATAACAGGGTAAGCCAGCTTAGGGCTGCAGTAACGGCGATATACCAAATCAAAGGCCTCGCTGAAATCAACGTAACATACCCTGGCTATCCTACGATCTTCTAATCATCTCGTAATTTCGTGCATGAGACAGGAAAGATTGGGCAGACAACATTGATTTTCTTATAGCACGCTCACTGCAGAGTGAAGAAGGCGGCTTTTGGGTACATAAGAATGAATCGTGATCCTTGTCGTACTTTTCTGGTATTTTCAAACAGTACTGGCCGGATGCTCCGGTCTGAAGTGTCCTCGTTTGTCACACGAGTTAATCTAATTAACGCCAACCACAGTGGCGACGCGCCACTGATTTCGAATCTAACTCTCAAGTAGGCAGATGGTAGAGATCTGTCATGAAGGGTGACGCAGAATTTGCCAAGTTGGTTTAACCACATCTAGATGAAGACTATATACCTCTGGGGACTCTGGGAGCTCAAAAGACCGCAGGATTTGACAGTCTCATTCTCAGGTTGATGTATATTCTTCATTTCTGGAGGGGGGTTCTGACGTTGCAAATTCCGACACGATCATGTGCAAATCACCTCTTCTGTGATCGCCACAAGCAACTTTGAGAAAGCAGTTTGTTTTCTATGGCTGGCTGATTTGCTTTGGGGGGGTGTATCCGACTAATTGACTGCATGACTGTAGGTTTGGACATGCGCATAGAAGCAAGCAAGAGGTGAATATTCCTTAGACGCAAAGCCTGCTTTGACCTCTGGTGTTGTCAGACGCTGGGGCTTGAGGAGTGGGTTTCCGTGCGGCTTCCAGTATAACCATATCTCTTGTCTTCCGGTCTTGTAGCGACCTGGATATTTCAGTGGCTTGCCTGCGGTATGATCTATAGAATAATTCCCAAACTAATTGTTGCATATTGTACCTAGGCTATTAAGAAAGTTCGCACGATGCATGCCGTCCGATTATTTGCTCTCATGCCATGTGACTGCGGCGCGAACCGGAACGCACACATGTGTCACATCTCTTCTGGTTTAATCACCCGCCGACGACCTGTCTCCAGCCTTTCTAACTAAATTACGTGTCGATGCCATTTCCAGCGTTATAAGAGACCCACTGTATACTTTGTGTAATAAATATTCGGTCTCTCCTCTCAACGGCCTTTTTACATTTCGCGTCTGGTTGATTCGTGCCTGAGAAAACGAATTAGCGCACCATTCATTAAATTTGTGAGCCCGAATAACAACTGATTTTATCCCAGCACTGTTGTTTCGGTCCACTATTAATTGATGAGTCTGTTGGAATAATCTTTTTCCCCACAGGTATGTCCTTTGTATGACCGTGAGTTACTATTTTTGTATATTCAACATATTTCCAGTTTTTAGTCGGCTCATTAACCATTCTGATGTAAAGGATGATCAACGTCACGTTTCACCAGATTCTTCGGTCATTGTACTAGTAATACGATTCTCGCCCTTTCGAAAGAACAACCCTGCATCGTGGTCTGCTCAGTTGGAAGCCACATTCATGGTGAGCTAATCCGTTTCCAGCACGTAGTTGCGGCATTGCCAACTCACGTCACTGACGAGGTGGACGATATTTTGGAGTTATCGGACTCCGGGAAGCCTTACCAGCAAGTAAAACTAGCCGCAATTAGGCGTCGGGCGGTTGACGCCCTTGTAGATATTATCGTTCACTTAACAGTGCCACTGTATCTCACAGGTACACATTCCCGCATATACAGAACATCACGGCTAGCCTTCGTGATGCCCGTGTGTTCTCGAAAATCGATCTGGCGCGCGTCTACCATCAGATCTCAGTTGCGGACGAGGATGCTGCGAAGACAGTCATCATCATATCATTCGGTTTATTCGAATTTCGAAACGCTACACAAAGTTTTCAACATTTAATCGACGACGTCACACGAGGTCTAGATTTTGTCCACCTTTATATCGACGACGTAACAGTTGCAGGCGTCTTTGATGATGATCAGAATCATCTGCGACTGTTCTTCGACAGATTAGCAAATTTTTCGATAACGATCGATGCAGACAAATGGGTTTTGGGCCAGTCTGCAATAGAGTTCCAAGGACACGTTGACGGCCATTATAATCGACCGTTGATCGATAAGGTATGAGTAATCCGCGACTTTTCCTATCCTACAACTCTCGCCGCCATCCGTCGATTTAACGGAACGATCAACCAGTACTGACGGCCTATTCCTGACTATGCTCAGCTTATGCGGCCTTCAGCCGGTTTACTCCGCGGCTGTGTCAACGGAGAAGCAGAGTTATGGGCGACAGCCGTCGAATCGTTTGACCGAGTTAAGGATGCGTTAGTTGCTGCCGTCATGTTAAATCACTTCAACTCAGCCGCGGAAGTAAGTATGGTTGTTGACGCGTCAGATATCGCGGTCGGGGTCGTGCTTCAGCAGTTCGTCGATGAACATTGAAAGCTCATCGCTTTCTTTTTCAGGTGTCTAGTTCCGGCTGAAACAAGGTATAGCACATTCGGTCGTGAATCGTAAGCAATCTGCTTGGTCCTTCGTCACTTCCGACATATCTGCGAAGGAAACTAGTTTATGATTTTCACGGACCACAAACCGCTCGTTTTTGCCTTCCGCAGTAGATCCCATGGAAATTCGTCCCGCGAAGTTCGACATTTAGACTTCGTACCTCAGTTTACGTCAGATGTTCGCCACATTTCTGGCAGCAATAACCTTGTGGGTGATGTTTTATCTCGCGTGTCAGCACTAGCATGTCACGACTCAAAAACGTAAACGCTATGGCCAACGCGCTGTATGCCAACACAGCTCCGCGTCTCATAGAAAAGCACTTGCTGGCACCTGCAGGCACCATGCTTTGCTATACTTCCACAAAACACCCTAGTCCAACGGTTCCTACTCTCCTCCAACGGCACGTGTTCCACACACTACACAACATTACACAGCCCGACATCCTGGCCATGACCAAGCTAATTTCCGATTGGTACTATTGGCTCGGTATGCAAAAGGACGTCAGAAACCGGATACGCGCTTGTTCAGCTCGTCAGCAGGTTAAAATTCACCGTTACATATCAGCCCCGATGGGTTGATATCCAACTGACTCTCCTGATCTGTCTCACGTGCACATCAACATTGTTGGTCATCTGCCACCATCTAGTGGTATGTCCAATCTTCACACAATGTTCGATCGATTCACCCGGTGGCCGAATCTGTCCCAGTAAACAACGTTGCTGCCGAAACTATCTCGGGCGCTTTTATCTAATGTTGGGTAGCATCCCGCGGTTGCCCCTACACTATGACAACCGAGCGTTGCGCGCAATTTGAAAAAGTTGCTTCGCGGAAACGCTCCATGCTGAAAATAATCCGTATGGAGCAAAATCTGTCCTAAAACGACAAATTTATGAAGGATCCGGAAATATGGGGCATCTTTTAAGAAACTGAAAATCATCAGTTTTTGAGACAAAACTGTTGACGAGCGTTGAACCGTTTGTTGTAACCGACCGGTAATGGGTTTGTCCTTCATTTCGCGCGAAGATAGAAAATATTCGTGGTGGGTGTTGCGATTGCACTTATGTGTTTTCATGTGAAGTATCTGTTCATGTTCGATTAGAAGTTAATCGTTCTATGTTAATAAATGAGTAAGTGTTTTTTAATTTGATTTTAGGTGACAGATTATCTTCAGGGATTCAGAGATCTATTCGGGGATCAGGAAATTTCTAGTTTCCAAAAGCTTCGAAGTTGTTTAGAGAAATATACAGAGGAATACAGTGTTTTGTACGTGTTCGGTTCAAGTAAAAAATCGGACGGTGGATGCTTGAAGTACGATAATGTGAATGTGAGTACTGTTGAGGTTACCTGGTAGATGTCGTACAGGTGTGCCAAGTACAAGCGACGTCGGAGTAAAGGCCGCGGATTACGGCGTGTTCAGTGAGTCGAGTTCACCTACTTTCCGTTGCTCAGTTCTCGTGATATATGCTGTCAATCACAATTTAATGTCGCTAGGGGGAAACCGGTGTTGATTGTTAGCTCTTTTACATTAGTGCACAACCATGACCTAAATGCCTTGTTGTACGATGCACATCCAACAAATCGCCGGCTCACTGCAAGTGAAGCGAGCGACTCTAGGCATTTGTTCGAATACAATACTCCAACTGCGGACTTGAAGCAGTATGCTGCGGATGTCTATGGCAAGTACATAACTGCAGTGGATACTTGAAACATCCGTCATCGTTTAAAACCTCCGACAATAAGTAAGTTGGTTTGTGTACATTGATGTTGCGGAAAACCTACCCCAAATTCTTGATCACGTACAGAAAGATGGCGAATTGCGTGTCCTCAAAGACGATAGTAATAGATACACGCACATATGCTTAGCGTGAAGGGAGCAAGTACAGTTGTTCAGACGTTTTCCCGATGTGGTCAGCGTCGATGCTACACATGGAACCAACCGCCACAAGTAGGTCTTATATCATTTCACATGTGCGGTTGTAGCTTGAAGCTGTATCAATTTCTTGTCACAGACGGGATGGGCCATTGAAGGCCCGTGATGTATGGTTACGTTCGGAGTGAAAAGTACGCTTCTCTCCGTCGTTTTTTTGAAATATTTCTTGATGTGATGGGGGATCACATACCTGTCAGAACATTTGTGATGGACAAAATGACGGCCCAAATGCGAGCAGCGTGTGTCGTGCTTGGGTGCGACATAATGCTATGTTATTTCCACTTTCGAGATGCCGTGAGGAAACACGTAAGTTGATGTCGTTAAACCTGTAATCCCCATTTAGACCAACTTATTTAGAAGTCTTTGTTTGTTTTATCGTATGGCAACTAAAGATAACGTGGAAGGGTGAGTGCAAACGTTTGTCTGTTTATGTTTATGGTTCAACCAAGATGTTGCGTTAATCAGACGCACGGACCCAAAGTTTTTGAACTACTTAATGTGCAATTGGCTTTATATAAAGCCTAAGTTGACCATCCATGCACAATCAGAGGATGTTCATTTCGGAAATCGAACAAACAACCGTCTGGAGGATGCCAACGGGCGAATTAAGAAGCGCACTCATCCACGGAACCATTTAGCTAGGCCATCAGTAAAATTTGGTCTCACAGCGAGTGGCTAATGCAGGAGTTTGAGATGCGGTGCACTTATGGTTGTGACCATCGTCAGATGGTTAGCGTCGACGAGTACGTCAAAATATACTGTCTCGGTTGACGACGTTCGCCAGCCAATTAGTGTTGAAGCATCTCGGAAATCGTGCTCCCCTGCTGCATTGTGAACAACAGGACGAGTCCAAGTTAACCGTACCTTACGTAATATCAATTTTTAACTTCAAGTGAGCCATGGGGGTTCACAGTGCACTGTGGACATCAGTGATGGCAAGTGTGAGTGTAACACCCACCGGTCCATGTGTTTACCATACATTCACATGCTGTCCGTTTTCAAAAAGGTTTTCTACCCATAAAGCGAGTTGTTGTTAACGAAAACCTCATTTGTTCTAGACCGCTTCCCAATCCATCGACGGTGGCTTGGAGAATACAATTTGCCTAAAAGCAGCATGCTTTGCCGAGAGGTACCTGTTGCTGTTATCAATCCATTTCAACCGGATTATAAAATGCCGCATCAAAGGTTGGTGAAGCTGCAGGATGTTAATCCCGGAACCGCCAGCCGTATTTTCAAGGCCATTATAGCTTTCATGCACCAGTCCATCGCAAAAGCTAGGACGGCCTTACCACAGACGGACTTTCCCCTTGTTTTGTCGTGTAGTACGAAGCAGCCAAGGTGGGAAAAGAACGTTAACATGAGGGTGCCATGTGGATATTGTCGTGAACCTGTTAACACGAATGGTTATCGATACGACAGCGACCGACCAGTTTTTCACGCAGAATGTATGAACATTGCTGATATATCACACTGCCCTTTCTGCACTGGACAGCTGCATCCCCCCTCACCAGGTACGTTGTCATTTCATAAACTAATGGGTTTCAGTTGCATCCACCTCATACAACCTATTGCCTCCGACATTGCAATCGAAAAAGAGACCCCGTCCAGCACCCGTAACTACTGAAGATCCAGTTACGTCGGACGATGAGTTCCGTGTTTTGTGTCCGCGCAAACGAGTCCAAGTGAAAGTGATACCGAGTGGTGTCACGGATGTCATTGATTATGGTAGGTTAGACCACGCCTTTGCAGTTACCTAATGCTTACTTTTAGAGATGCACACAGCCCGAAGGAGACTTCTACTGAAGCAGGACGGAACGCAAAAATGGTGCAGAGAAACCTAATGGAATGGTGCACATAATGATGCACTCGTAATAAATAAATTCCATCGCTTCCACTTCAGTTTCTTCGCGACTTCAGGTCGCGGCGTTGTGACCATGGGGTGCAGGTAAGCTGAGTGTCGAGCACAGACATCAGTGCGTTCATTTATAGAACAGTGCGGTTTAACGTAGTATGTGGCGCATGCGACTCCATAATTTCACCCATATCCCGGCGGACATATTGCCAAACCAGCAAATGTCCGAATACCGTCAGCAGTAATTACCGTATTCAGACAACACAGAACAACGCTTACGTTTTGAACGAAGATCGCCTACTGCAGTCGTATCTACTTGCTCACGATTCCGTTAAATACCTGAGGTTCCCAGTTCTCCATGGAGTTGATTATACCATCTCAAATGTAAGTCGGCTGTCTTCAACATTTTAATGTATTTTCGATTGCACAATTTACAGAAAAATATTTTAGCACACATATTGTGAACGTTCTTCCTTTTTTGTTGGTGAAACTCCTTAAATTAGCCAAAGTTCAAATTTCAGCTACCACGTTAACGCATTTTTTAATCGAAATATCGCAATTCCTTAACGTCCCTGACAAAAATGTTTAGCACATTAAAACAAGCTTATTTTATATAGCAAAATAGGCTTGTTTCATGTTTTATAAAACACTCCGTCAATTTTTAACGGTCTACTCATAAGCGCATTTACTCCCTGCGCATACTTTTCAGCACGCTGCACGCCTCTAGATGCTGCCGCCTCTACAGTACGGCTTGCCACCCAGTCGCAACCTGAATGATCAAGCACTGCCATCGACAGCTGAAAGCTGCGCTTGGTGCGGTCGATTCCATCCGTTGGACAGAAACCCCGCCAATGGTGCTACTCGGTAACCATGCAGCCCTCAAACTCGACCTTCATGTTTCCAGCGCTGAACTTCTTCACGACCAACCATTACGTCTGCTTGGGTGTCATTTCTCCATCGTCACAGGCTACTCTAATTACGATGCCGCGTTTATCGAACAGCTCGCCATCCGGAGGAGTCGTTTCACTTCAACGGACACCCGGTAACAACATCACAAGGTTTTCATTCCGCAATCCCCCAACAATGCATGCACGTCTCCGTACGCGTAGATGAGCAGCGACGCCTCCTCGAAAGTCCATACAGAGAACCTTTCGAGGTGCTCCAAAGAAATGATCCAGTGTGGGTCACAGATCGCCTAGGCAAACAAGAAAAAGTCTCAATCGACCGCCTCAAGTCAGCTTACTATGACTTCATTGACACGTCGTCGCAGTCAAGGTCTTCCTCGTCCACCATCCAGCCCACGCTTGCTGACTCTCCCATCAACAGCAAGGATAAACCGAGCCCGTAACTCATAACATCTATGACCCGGCCGTCGACCGCTACTCGTTCTGGACGCAAGGTACATTGTTCAAAATCTTTCGTAGAACGATAAGATTAAGCGCATCTACACATTCGCAAAAACGTTTTCGAAATGATAAAAATACGGGTGTTTTCGTCCACGTCACTTATTCGAACGTCCGTTTTCCTCGTCGCGTAATGAGGATGAGTATGTCATTTGTATTTCCATCGATGTTCAGCCGATTTCGTTTCAGTTTCTGTGGCGTTTTTTATGACGCCGGCAGGCCACAACTGGCACCAACGAGCGCGATTATCCGCGATTTCGTATTTGGTGTTTGCCACCTCGACTAGACATGGTGTTAACGGCTGAACTCCATATGGTGGGTATATTCGAAGTTGTGGCACCATTAGGTGCAAACGACCAGACCAAAAGCAGTTCTCGCTTACTATGCGACGTCACGATCACTCATCAGTTTTTGTAGGCTCAAAGCGATTTCAGAATGGCCAACTGTCGAAAGATACGACGATATTTATCCCGAGCTAACTGGCCACCACCTGAAGGATGTAGCACGGTAGACGAAAATCTAGAACGTACTATGTCACACCTAAACACCGTGATAACTAGTTCAGTCCCACTTTATACCCCACTCCCCCCCTGTAAGTCGTCCTGACTCAAACCATCGACCAAGCGTCCAGTGAGAGACAAGCGGGCCCTGTGGGAGGCATTTAGTCTTAAAGGAGATGGCGCATCATATCTGGCATACAGATGCTGTACAGCAGCCGTCCGCGCCGTCCGCAGGGCTTATTGAATCGTTCGCTAACGATTCAAGGTTCACAACGAGTTACGCGTAATCGGTTAATCCAGAAATGCCTTTCTCAATGTCCAACGGCAGAGAAGATAATCTATCTTCGAAACGGTTAATGAGAAGACGCTCGTGAAAACTGGATTTAATACGGTACTAATTGAATCAATGTACATGAAAATTAAATATCATACCTCCAATGTGAAATATCCTCGCAAATCAAACAAAGAACGTGTGGGTACAACAACTCTGACAACCAGGCATCGCTCAGTAATGGGGGGCGATCAAACGGAATTGAGTTCACTCAAACAAATGGTAATTGGTCGGGTTGAAGCAAAGTGACCGTTCACGCATTGAGAAATGGTAAGAATTATAAGCTACTCAAGAAAGAACATGGAAGGAAAATGTTTTATTCTGACATTTCTAAATGTACAGGGGTCATACTGAATAAGAGTAAAAGAAACGGTTATAGTAGTTGGTGTAAGAATAAAAATGAATGGCACTGTTTATTCTTAGAAAAATGAAGAAAGATGGGGCCACCCTTCAACACTAATCAAGAAAGGCACAGCAATCTCAAAGTGATGCAACAAACCTTAACAAAATCAACAGGGCTCACCAAATACCACTTGCGAGATCTATCGCTGACTGACCTAAAAGATTCTTCGAGCACATGGCCTCCATGACCAAGTCGAAAGCTGTCACATCCTTTCTCATGGGACCTTCAGGATTCTCTACCTCTAACCATGAGGCAGCTGAGATATTACATGTTGAATATGAATCCGTCTTCAGCGACTCCGCTGAGACTGAACAGTGCACCACGGTTTTCTGTCCTGACCGTTCCACAGGTTAATCCCCTAACTTTACCCCGGCTAACACACTTGGCAAGTTACTCTGGCTGCGCGTTCATAAGTCTCCGGGGCTTGACAAGGTACCCTCACAAATGTTAAAAGAATGTGCAGATGGACTAGCTGAACCGGTTGCTCGTTTGTTCCAACACTCATTGTTTGAATTCCAGTCACTTGGAAGCACGCCTCATTTCTCCCATCGGCAAGGGTTGGAACCGAACGAACGTCAGTAACTTCACACCGACTACTCTACTACCAACCATGTCAAACGTGATGGAGAACATAGTAAACGATTTCATGAGAAACCATTTAAATGCTTGTTCACTGTTTACGCCACTTCAGCGCGGCTTTGGAAACGGTCATTCATGCACGATGAACTGATTAATTGCCGCCTACTTGTGGACAAAAGCTGCCGAATAACGCCTCCCGGTTGATGCCGTGTTTGTGGACCTTACGAAAGCGTTTGATAAAGCTGATCACAGTATATTACTGGGCAAATTGATTAATATGGGCTTATGTAATGAAGGTTGTTTTTGGGTCAAACAATACCTATTCTATCGGACATACTGAGTTAAGGTTAGTGGTGAGCTACCCACGCCGTCCATCATTGCAACTGGTGTACCACAAGGCTCCATACTGGGACTATTTTTATTCTTGGCCTACGTTAACGATCTTCCAGGCGTGAGTAACTCTCCCCTTGTGACGTATGCTGACGACACTAAACTGTGGCGTGCCATACACAGCATGGAAGACGCAGAAGACTTTCAAAGAGACCTAGATGCCCTGCATCTACGGTCCGTGGAAAATCGACTGTCCTTCAACACGTCCAAGTGGAAGACTATGCACGTTCGTCATCACAGCACTAGAACACATCGCATCAGTGTTCCTACCTTAACAACTGTCCACCAGGAGCGCGATCAAGGTACCGTTATTGCATCAGACCTCTCCCTTAGTACTAACATTGTGCTGTTGGTAAAGAAAGCTAGCAGTAGGTTAGCTATGCGTAGTAGGATCCTTGGGAGTTTCCCGGTCGATAGATTCCCACGTACCTACAGCACGCTGGTAAGGTCACTGCCAGAAGTCAACATTCAGGCATGTGCGCTGTGCTGGAAGAAAGGCGTCACTGTTCTAAAGGCAATCCAGAGACGGACCACTAAGCTGGTTGAGGGTCTGTTTTCCTTGTCGTATGAAGACCGTCTCTCGAAGCAGGAACTGTTCCCTCCAGCCAACAGGCGTCTGAGGGGTGATCCTATATTAGCGTGCAAAATATTATGTCCCCCGAGTCATCTCAACAAAAGTCCTTTCACATTCGCCGATACAGTGAGTCTCCGGGGCCATAAGTACAAGATCTCCATACCACGTAGCAGTCTTTCAGGCAGACGACATGGTTTTGCTGTCCGAGTCTGTTCGACATAGAACGTACTTCCGGCGATGATTGTCATGGCAACGTCAGTCGACGCATTCAAGAGGTAACTAGATGACTGGATTATCCCAAGATGGCCGTTGACAGTTGAACACGTGTAATCCCATGCGCCTTCATTGTTTTCACTTCCTTCTTCTCTCGTTTTTTCCCATTTTCCCCTAACTTCTTCGTATAGTTTTCCCTTTCCATTGTTAAACAACAAAACGGTACAACCTCCCCAGGTGTCCAAATGTTGCTAGCTGCTTCAAAACTCAACACACTTCACATACTCCCATCATTTCGGCAGTTCACGTGATCAATGCGGACGGAAAATAAACAAACCGAGAATGAATTTGCTGTGGAACCACAAACTGCATACTACTGAATCATACAGAAATCTCTCGAGGCGGGGATACTACACAGGTCTCATACTTCCAGCTGCGCAAGAAACCAGTGAAACCAGCGAACCTTCAATGGACGGTCCACCTCAAACATATTTTCCGGTTGTTTTGGCACCTTTAAGGGAAGATACCCGAGTGGGTTCTCACTGTGGACTGTGGGCATTTGTGCTCCTCCCCCTGCGGCGTCTGGGGATAGTCGTGTGGCGGAACAAATGTGTGAACTACAATAATTCTCGATACAAAAATAACGAATGAATTCAAGGACTGGACTCACCAAAGATTGATGGTGTTCCTGAGGCGTCCAATCACGCTGGAAGGTATTCGGATTTTTCCAAGCGTAGTTGAGGAATCTGAGTGACAGAGCTGAAAGTTAATCCAAAAATTAGAGTGCTTAAAACTGGATGGCGACCGCCGGCGTCGTAGGAAGGACCAGCATGCATGCGTGGTAGAGTTTATTCGAAAATGTGTTGTGTTGTTGTTTTTACTAAAGTCAAACAAGAATGTACAACGGGATCTGTTTCAGCAGTTACGCGATGTTAGCAAAATGAAATAAAAATAATGAAAACTCTACAATATTCCCCTCCCAGAGC